>CM050323.1:46609365-46636658 GCA_027475135.1 Bactrocera correcta
TATGCTATTTTTACATACAGCTAGTGCTGGTAGTGGTGGGTGGCAGCACTAATATTAATAGCAAAACACATAGTATGAAGTTGAGTAGCAGTTAAACATGAATTGGCGCTGCCAAATGTTGAAAGCATTTGTGTTCTCCACGAATTCGTTGGCGTTTTCGGTTGTGTTTTTTGTCGTTGTTGGTTGCTGCGTGCCTACCGCCAACATGACCACATGCTTTTGCCACATTGAACACAAAATATATGCAAATTTATTATACTACCGCGTAAAATGCCTTACAATATATATGACAAGCGAAAATTCAGCGTATGCGCCTAAAAATATGTTTGAATGGTTTTTAAAAACGGTGCGTAGCTCGCGAGCTAGATACACGCAGCACTAGCCGCGTGTAGCATATGTACTACACATACATATGCGCATAAATGACAAGGTCATTTGGAAACAACAACAAATATAATAACAACAACAAGCGCTTTGGAGCGTAGTACTCGCATGTAGGAAATAAAAGGATACGCCAAAGAAAACTAAATTAGCATATTTGGCGGCTTCCGACGCGGGTGGCATCAACATTTTGTGTAAACTTGTGAGACTAGACTTCAGAGAAGAGGAGGTTAATAATTTGAATTTTTAGTTTTTTGAAATTTGTATATTTCACATATCAACTGTCGTTGATAATGTCGGTCGGTACAACTTATTCTTGGTACCGTTGAATCGTTGTTGATATAATAAGGCATAGTGAGTGTGGACACACAAAATTTGGTTGAGAATCTTCCGCTTCGATTCTAGATACATTTTGGCAATAAAGCACCCAGAAAAAGGATTCAACATCTCCCGCGAATCCCTTCGCATGATTTTGGTGAATATTTTGTGTATGAAATGCGTTCTTGATGGACTCGTGCCGATACAGATGTTTTTTTTTTTCTAAAAGAGTACCGCAAACAGGTCTTTTTAGACATGATTGATGGTGCAAGAAAGCATTATGACAACTGGTGACACTTGGGTTTATGAATATGACAAGCACACAAGTCAACAATCATCGGACTCGAGGAAAAAGATGAGCCGAAACCAAAAAATCATGACAGGGCCCCTCAAACATCAAGCTGATGCTCATTGTTCTTTGCGATATTCGTGGTTTGGTGCATCGTGAGTTTGAGACGGTCAATAAGGGGTTCTACATTTATCGAAAACGGCGGGAATTGTGAAAGAAAAATGTATCACTTTTACATGATAATAATGCATCATCGGATCGAGTCACGATTGTGATCGAATTCAGAGCCAAAGAATCAAAACAAAAACCATCAACTAACCACCGTATTCACCAGATTTGGCTCTCTGTGATTTTTTTCTTCCTCAAATTGAAATTGCCGCTCTGTGGCATCCGTTCTCGAAAGTGCTAATTAAAAGTTTTTTGAGAAATGGAAAAATCGTTGGCGTACGTATATTAAATCTGTTGGGGATTACTTACTTTAATACTTTGCGTTTTATATACAATTTTCGGGTACTTTTTGTCACAATGTATGCTTAAAATATAATGCCAACCAGGCAGGCGGATCATTCAATGCGGTATAAGGGGCTGAATAAAGGTCTAGATCATTTTTATTCATTTTTGCATCAAACCACTTTCTTTAAGGAAAACTTGGTAGTTTAATTTTGTTAAAAATAAAGACGTATATTATATAATTATATGGGATTTATAAGGGCTAGCTTAAGGTCTCGAGCAGTTATAACCCTTTTGTGGCACTAAGTCACTTTGAGTGCTAGAAAATATGTGCGCTATTTTTCTTAACAAAATCTAAAATGTTGAAATTCAACATCCCTCACGGAACCTCGCATTCAGTATAAAGAGCCGAAGAGTAGGTTTCAAAACTTTTTGGAATAAAGATTATTTCAAGATTTTCTCAGTATTACCAACAAGTCATTAGTTTGATAATACATGCTTACAAGTAAACTACTTAAGTGAAGTGGCTCACCAAATTCAGGATCATCGAACAAGAGTTGCGTTCCAAGGAGATACAGTTGTTGTCTAATCGTTTCTATGTTCAAAGCGTGCAGGGAGTATATTATGTGTATTTAAGTTATCAAATTTTATGTATATCGCTCGAGTGGTTTGGGATACATGGATTTTATGCAAAGTTCAGTGTCTCACTTTTACTATAAATTATGAGCTGGGAGAGAGAGAAAATTAATATGTTATTCCTCCTATCTAATTTAGCGTCTCCTAAGTTGTTTGTCTACTAAATTATTACAGTTTTGTTAGTTAATAATACCGTTATATAAATGACCAAAGAAGTCCAAAGAGTTACTCCCCAAGGTGGAGTACTATCTCTGCTTCTATGGACATTTTTGGTTAATAAACTGCTAAGAAACTTTGAAAGCAAAGCCTCTTAGTTAGTGGCATATGCGGACGACATTGCCATCTTAATAACGAGTAGGTGTCTAGAGATCATTAGCAGTATTATGACCACCAGTCCCAATACAGTCCAGAACTGGGGGTTCTCATCGATAACTAGGACGAAAATATCTCTCAGGGACTGCACCAAGTACCTTGGAGTAGACAAAGTGAAGAGAGTGTGAGAAAAGCCAGCAATGCTTTATATGAGCGCAGGCAGATGCTCGGCGTAACTTGGAGGCTCTCTCATTCACTGGAGCTACAAGCTATTATTTGACCAATTCTGCTCCACGGTGCAATAGTATGGTGGACAGCTGCACAGAAATCTACCTACCAGAAGCCAATGTAAAGGGTTCAGAGGTACTGGTACTAAACCTTGCGCCTATAGACCTCTTCGCTGAAAACTGAATAGCAAAATAGGCGAAACGACTACTGGCTGCAGGAGAGTTTACCCATTGAACCTTCGGGCATAGCTCGGTAGATAATGGAGGCTGGCTAAACACCGACTACATGAGCCCACTTTTCAACTGGGAATGAATGTTCCAAAGAAACATAGAAAAATGTATGGTGGCACACGTCCGCAGAATGGGGCTGACAGATCAAGAAGAGTGCAGGAAATGTCTAGAGCAGGGCTCCACGGAAACAATGGAGCGTCTCTTGTGCACTTGTTCCGCATTGGCAAGATTGGCAAGACTACGCTGTAAGCATCTGGGGTCTCTACGGTATAATTTATTTGAGGAAGTATCGATAATGAGGCCGCAAAATATGTTAAAATCGCGTCAAGCGCATGTTTCATCTGGTATCGCAAAGTATAAAAACTTGTCTATGCGTGGTGTTCAGAATTCTGAACAGTTCTTAACGGCTACAAATGTAAATGAAATGTTTTTGTAAATCTGTATAGAAACGGATATCATATTTCAAATATTTATATGCATTATCGCTAACACATAAAAAAACAGTCATAAATATAAATATGTATGTACAAGTACCCATTTCTATGCTACATGGTATGGGGTTGTTTTCAAGTGCACATGCACATTTGTATTCAATTGCCTAAATACATATCTTAGGCCAATATGTTATCTTAAGTAAATATCTTTGTTTGTTAATTGTTGAGTGCATACGTATTGCATATAAATGCATACGTGCCTCATATAAATGTATGTATGTATCTCTATGCGTTTGTTTATGTATTGGCTAGTACTGCCTCAACACTGGCGAAGATAAGCCTGTTCAATATATTTGAACAGGTACATACATATATTGATTGGGCGGCTGTAATATTTAATGCATGTGATGAAAAGGGAAACGGAAATGATCCTAAACTATTAAAAGATAAGAAAAACTTATGTATGCCGTTGGGAACATTTATGCTTAAGGTATGTGTACATAGTTCCGTATGTACAGTAGAGTAGTATTAAGATATGTGTATGCACTATACATGTGGTGCATACATGAATTAGGATAGGAAATTCTATAAATAAAGGAGCTCTGGGCAACCAGAGCTGAGTACATTTTTACAACCGAACCCGATCGCGTTCTCTTTTACATTTTGGTGACCCCTACGAACACGCGAGTGAAATTTAAAAGCAAAAAAAAGTTCTAAACGTTTTAAAGTGAAATTGTTTAAAAAAAAAATATAGTGAGTGCCAAATTAAAAACAAAAAAAACACTTAAAAATAATTCTATAATACTTCTATTCAATATCAAGGTAAGAAAATTTTTTTCGTTTTCTTTAAGTCATATTTTTATTAATTAAACTTACTTATTTTATTTAAAATGGAGAACCAAATCCAATTAGCAGAAGAACTGCAAAAACTTCATTTCAAGTCCATGAGTATGGATATAAATGAAGTTTTGGGGAAATTTGGAAAAACTCCTGGATAGTTTGGACAAAAAATGGTCAGAGTTTCAACGAAACCATTTAGAATTGTCCAAAGATCCTAAAAATAAAAAAGACAATTATTTTAAAACTGACGTAGAAGGGTCGGTCGGCACGCTTTATCTGACAGCGCACGCCAAGTTAAGCGAATTGATCGCTAAAATTTAAAGAAAATAGTGCTCCCAGGAAAATGGAATGCCTTCCAAATCCTGGTTTAGTTCGCAGGCTTCAATTTTTATTAACAGAATTAAAAAAAAATATTGAAGACTGCGAATTAAACGAAATATGCTCTCTAGATAGTATAGAGCGACTCATAGAAAAAACTCGTGATACTGTGCTTGAATTTATTAGCCAGCACGAAAATGATGAGTTAACAAGTAAATTCTATGACTTAAGAAATAGATTTTACAAACTTAAATTAAAATCTATTAGCAAAAAAAATGCTACCAATTTCACGTTGCCTCAAGTTGACATTCCGATTTTTTCAGGAGATTACGCTCAGTGGCAAACTTTTAAAGAATTTTTTTGAACAACTAGTAGTCTCTCAAAATGTTTCAGATACGTATAAAATGTGTTTTTTAAAAAAACTAAATTAAGAGGATCGGCTGCAAGTTGTATTGCAAATCTGCCTTCAACCTCAACAAATTTTTCAGTTGCTTGGAACCTTCTTAACGAAAAATTTACGAATAAAAGGTTGCTCGCAAATACTTATTTCAAACAAATTTTGGATGCACCAGTAGTGATTGAGACTGCTTTTAGTGTACGAAATTTTCAAGAAAAAATTTCTGAAAGTACACAAGCATTGGAAAGCCTCAGTTTGTCTGCAGATAACTTGTTACAAGCTTTATTAAATTATACGCTTGTGCAAAAATTAGACAACAATTTAAGACTTAGGTATGAAAATTCCCTTAAAAACCCTAAGGAAATACCTATCTTAAATTCACTACAGTCGTTTCTGAATCATGAAGGGAATGCACTAGAAGCAGCACAAGCTTCAAAAACATCACCAAAATTTCAAAATGCAGAATTTAAATGATAATGGGATGTAATAATTCACACAACATATTTTATTGTCATAAATTTAAAACCCTTTCTACTCAGGACAAATGGGATGCAGTAATGAAACACAAATTATGCACCAAATGTCTTAAAACAGGGCACAATATAAAAGAATGTAAAGGCGAAAGTTGCCTCACTTGTAAAGGAAACCATCATTTATGGCTCCATAAAGATAAAACTTCTAAAGCGAAAAGCACAATCATTAAAAATACGAAAAATGATAAATTAAAAAATGATTCTAAACATGTCCTGCTAACCACAGCAATTTTTGGTAAAAAAGGGGTCTTGATGGAAAAATTATAAAGGCACGTGCTTTATTAGATAGTGGGTCTCAAGTTCACCTTATAACCAAAGAACTAAAAAATAAATTAAATTTTCCCTTCGAGGAGAGAATCTATGACTATTGAAGGAGTTGGTCAAAACAAGACAAATACAAACGAAAGAGTTAATCTTCATTTAAAGTCATTAATAGATCTTTTTGAAACAAATTTAGACACTATTGTAGTACAAAAAATTGTGTCCAATGTGCCCACAGAATACATAAAAGTCAAAAAAATTCCAGAGAATATAAAACTGGCCGACCCTTCATTTGGTATTCCGGGAAAAATTGACTTACTTTTAGGTGCGGACATATTCTTTGATTTATTAAAAGAAGATAAATTGTCTATTAAAAATGTTAATTACAAACTGCAGAACGGGTGTGTTTGGGTGGTTGATATACGGATCAACTAACATAAGCCCCAAAATTTTAGCTCACTGTGGTGTTGTAACATATTTCGATGAAAAAATTGACAATCAACTTAAAAAGTTTTGGGAAATAAAATCAGTTGAAAATAAATGTGTTAATCAAACTAAAAAAGAAACACATTGTGAAGAGCATTTTAATAATAATTTTAAAATTTCTGTAGATGGAAAATTTACCGTAGCTCTTCCATTCAAAAAAAAAAATTTAAAAATTTTAGGTGACTCTTCTTTACAAGCAAAAAGAAGATTTCTTTCTCTGGAGAAAAAGCTTAAAAACAATGAAACTGTGAGAGAGCAATATAAACAATTTATGAATGAAAGGTTGGGCCATATGGAGGAAATAAAAAATGTTAATATGTTTAAATCGAAATATTATTTACCCCACCATTGCATACTTAAACCAGATAGTACAACTACTAAATTAAGAGTCGTTTTTGATGCATCCTGTAAAACAGACAAGAATGTTTCTTTAAATTTCAATAATGCATTCTAGGCCTAAGTTTCAAGAAGACTTTTTTAATATTTTGCTGAGATTTAGGAAACATAGGTATGTCTTTACAGCAGACATCGAGAAAATGTTTACGCAAATATGGATTCGCCCAGAGGATGAAAAATATCAATTAATCTATTGGCGCGATGAAGATAATGAAATACTGCAAAACATATGCTCTTAAAACAGTTACGTATGGTACTGCAGCTGCCCCTTTATTTAGCAGTTAAATGTTTGCAGAAAATTGCAGAAATGGAGAGAAATGAGTATCCAGAAGTAGCGGAAATTATCAATGTAGATTTTTATATGGATGATCTTATGACAGGAGGAGATAATCTAGATGATGTCAAGTTAATCCAGGACAATTTTAAAAAATAATTTTAAGAAAATATGGATTCAACCTGAGAAAATGGTTTTCCCAATAACATTGAACTTCTAAAAAATATTCCTCTTAAAGACAGAGAAAATCAACTTGACTTGAACAAGGAAACTAACAACGAAGTTAAAGCATTAGGTGTCATTTGGGACCCCAATTCGATGACCACTTTCGTATAACTTGCAATTGGAAGTGCAACGACAAAATTACTAAAAGGACCATTCTTTCAGACGTTTCCAAATTATTCGACCCATTGGGCTTTGTAAATCCCGTCACAGTTACTTCTAAAATTTTATTACAAGAAATGTGGAAATTAAAAACTGATTGGGATGAAAAGCCGTCACAGGAAATAGTGGACACTTGGTTAAAAATCAAAGATGAGCTTCCATTGTTAAATCAAATACGAATATCCAGACGTATTTTATGCAATGAACCGGTAAATATTGAGTTACATGGTTTTTGTGATGCTTCGATGAAAGCTTTATGGTGCCGTAGTTTATGCAAAATATGAAAACCAAACAGGTGAAACTTATGTAAATATACTTGCAGCCAAATCACGAGTCGCGCCAATAAAGATAATAACATTGCCGCGGCTTGAACTATGTGCGGCTGTTCTCTTAGTAGAATTAATACAAAAAATTTTAGAAAGTTTTAAATTTAAATTTTCTATTTACTTTTATACAGATTCCACAATAGTATTGAATTGGTTACAGCTAGATCCTGGACGTTTACAGATATTTGTGTCGAACAGAGTAAATTTCATACAAACCAACACAAACATAAATAATTGGAGGCATATCGGCTCAAAAGACAATCCGGCTGATATTATTTCTAGAGGAGTGACACCAAGCGAACTTATTACCAGCAAATTATGGTTTAGAGGACCGGAAATTATTTATACAAATAATTATAAAATCCAACAAAAGGTAAACAATAATAATTTAATTATTCCAGAGATAAAGAAATCCAAGATTGTTATGATTCTAACCGAAAAACAAACAATTCTAATGAATATAAACCATAAAAATAGTTTCGAATTTCTACAAAACGTTATAGCTAACATATTTAAATTTATGGATATCATTAGGGAAAAACAATTAATGAATACAATTTTTTATAAACGAAAAGCATTAAATTATATAATTTGTCAAATACAAAAAAAAAAACTTTGATCTAGAATTAAAACTAATCAATTCCAACAAACGAATTCCAAAAAATTCCAAACTAGCCACTTTAGCTCCAATTGTGGACAGCAATAATATTATAAGAGTAGGAGGTAGGATTCAAAGTAGTAATCTTTCAGACGATGCTAAGCACCCTATACTCCTCCCTTATGAAGATGAAATCGTTCGTTTATTAGTAAATCATATACATGTTAAACATCTACACATTGGACCACAGGGTTTACTAGCAATAACCAGGCAAAAGTTTTGGATTTTAAGAGGTAGACAATTAGCAAGCAAAATTGTAAATAAATGTTATAGATGCTTTAAAGCAAACCCCCCGGCCCCTACATCAGTTAATGGGAAACTTACCGCAAGATAGACTAATAGGAACGCGTCCCCTTTTATATAGTAGGAATGGACTTCCTCGGTCCAATTTGGATACATCATAAAATACGTGGGAAAAAGGCTGATAAAGCTTATGTCTGTGTCTTCGTGTGCTTTGCCACGAAGGCAGTACACTTAGAAGTAGTATCAGATCTTTCTTCAGCAGCTTTTATAGGTGCCCTAAAAAGATTTATTTCCAGGAGAAGTTGCCCCCATAAAATCTATTCAGATAACGGGACCAATTTTATTGGAGCAGCCAATAGTCTTCGCGAAGTTTTTAAATTATTTCAGAAAGACTCACATAAAACAGAATTATCAGAATTTTGTAATCAAAAAGAAATAATTTGGATAAATATACCAGCAAGATCTCCACATGTAGGAGGATTGTGGGGGAAACGGCTGTTAAATCAGTCAAAAAACATTTTTTCCGAGTAGTTGAAGGTATAATGACTTTTGAAAAAAATATCGACACTCATGACACAAATAGAAGCCGTACTTAATTCAAGACCACTGACCCCTTATCAAACAATCCAAATGATCTCCAGGTTTTAACACCAGGCCATTTTTTGGTAGGAGAACCATTATCAACTATAGTTGACACGAACTACAACCAAAGTTACCAAGGGTTAAAGGACCATTGGAAATCGGTCGAAAAGAATTCAAAAGAATTCTGGAAGCGATGGTCCAATGAATATTTAAATGAACTGCAAAAAAGAAATAAATGGCAAGTTCCTTTTGAAAATATCAAAACTGGTACCTTGGTACTTCTTAAAGAAGAAAATATCCCACCATTACAGTGGCGAAGAGGACGTATTGAAAACGTTATTTTAGGCCAAGATGGCAAATGTAGAATGGTAGACGTAAGGACAAGCAATGGTACCTCAAAAAGAGCAATACACAATGTTTGTCCTTTTCCTATCGAAGAAAAAAAAAAGAGATGACCCGATTCAGGCAAATAATAATATACCAAGGCGGTCGACTCGGATAAAAAATAAAAACTTAATTTTAACATTATTAATTTTACTTATAGTTTTACCATTTGTAAAATGTTTTAAAAGTAAGTTATTTTAAGAATAGTTCTGGAGTATTTTTGGAACAAAAAGGGCCTGTTGGGTTGACTAGAACAGCGTGGGATATAATTGTCCACATCGATCTTCTTCAATACTCCCCCTGAAAAGCAACAAATTTCAAATTCATTGAAATATTTAAAGGACTCAACAATATTTAAAGAGGATAAAGTGAACGAAATGGCTCAGCAGCTGCACAACAAATATTTAGAGATTGAACAGCTTCACGACATCATTGCGTTCACGGGGAGGAGGAAAGCAACGAAAGACAAGGTCAGTGTTACCCTTTATAGGGTCATTATACCACTCCTTGTTTGGACTGATGGATGAAGAGCATGCAGAAGTTTTTACGGAAAAAATAGAGAAGGCTAAGGTGAACGAAAACTACTTGCTGGGATTGCCCGCGAAATCAATCTTCAGTGGAAGACGTTACCTTAGATGTTTTAAAACGCCAAAATCAAGCTTACTGGGATAACTTTAAAATAATGAACGACTCAATTTATTCAATGAGTTCCATTCTCGATGACCAATTGAAAAGTGAGTTATTTATTGGAACAGCCACCAAAAATCAGCACAGCAATGGAGACCTTTGAAATGCTTCAAAGAGACATTATAAGCGTACTGTGGAACTCTAGAGGTAACTTCATGGAGAGGCTGTTGCCGATAAAAAAAGTTTGAAGCCCAAATAAAATTAATTTCAAATAATCTTGACCAGAGCTTGCGGTTTCCTGATACTGACCCCTTTGAACTCGGACATATAGCCACCAAAGTTACTAAAGATTTTATATTGTTTAACATAAAAATACCTTTAGTTACCAAAACAGAACTCCATATGTACACAATATACCCATACCCCACAATACATGACGGGTATTTCGTCAGCATTAAGGAAACAAATCGTCACATTATTTTCAATGAAAATAAAACGGTTTTCTATAGATGACTGATGAAATGTTGTACAGATGTCAACGTATGGCGAGAATGACAATATGTCCACAAGTGCATCCTATCTTTAACGTAGGACATATGCAGACTTGTGAGGTGTCATTACTAAAAAATAAAACAGGCATACCACTTAACTGCGAAGTCAATATTATGCCAACACAAGAATTTTGGCTACAACTCTCATCACTTAACACATGGATATTTTCAATGCCATCAAAGATAGAGGCCAAAACTAGCTGCAATGGTAGTAACCAAACTACCATCCTAGATGGACAAGGCATCATAACATTAGACACCAATTGCGTTTTGAGGACGGAGAGCGTAAACCTTTGGGCATACCATCTCAAAAGTTCCGGAATTGAGTTTGAAATACCAGGAACTAATCTAACAACACATCTCCCTCCCCTAAAACATTTTAAGTTAAAAGGATCCATGCAGGCATTCAAAATACCTGACATTCCGCGACCAACAACCATTTGGGGATTTCCACTGGACTTAGAGTGGCATCATATGGTGCATTACGGCATGAATACTACCAACCTAATCCTGTTAATTGCTGGTGGTATAATATTAACAATAATCCTACGACGCATCTGTAATGCAGCAAGGAACGTATATCCCATAGGAGGATATATATTTAGAAATTAGTTATTAATATTAGCAAATGAAAATTATATTGAAAATTTAAAATGTATACAATAAAAAATAGCTTATATTAGAAAAATTATCACGAGTCCGATCAGCTAATCTCATAAAGAAAAATCTAGGTGAAATGCCCAAAATGTATAAACACTTGAATTGGTTTTTTGAAATGTAAACACTTCAACGTGGGCAGTATGTTCAGAATTCTGAACAGTTCTTAACGGCTACAAATGTAAATGAAATGTTTTTGTAAATCTGTATAGAAACGGATATCATATTTCAAATATTTATATGCATTATCGCTAACACATAAAAACACAGTCATAAATATAAATATGTATGTACAAGTACCCATTTCTATGCTACATGGTATGGGGTTGTTTTCAAGTGCACATGCACATTTGTATTCAATTGCCTAAATACATATCTTAGGCCAATATGTTATCTTAAGTAAATATCTTTGTTTGTTTTAAATTTTTGAGTGCATACGTATTGCATATAAATGCATACGTGCCTCATATAAATGTATGTATGTATCTCTATGCGTTTGTTTATGTATTGGCTAGTACTGCCTCAACACTGGCGAAGATAAGCCTGTTCAATATATTTGAACAGGTACATACATATATTGATTAGCGGCTGTAATATTTAATGCATGTGATGTAAAGGAACGGAAATGATCCTAAACTATTAAAAGATAAGAAAAACTTATGTATGCCGTTGGGAACATTTATGCTTAAGGTATGTGTACATAGTTCCGTATGTACAGTAGAGTAGTATTAAGATATGTGTATGCACTATACATGTGGTGCATACATGAATTAGGATAGGAAATTCTATAAATAAAAGGAGCTCTGGGCAACCAGAGCTGAGTACATTTTTACAACCGAACCCGATCGCGTTCTCTTTTACACGTGGCTTATTGGGCCGTGGGCGTGTTTATGATCTGATTTTCTCAAAACACTACATTAGAACAGTAACTGAGGAAGGACTCACATTTCAACAAGGCTTGGAGTGAAAACTTTCTGAGAATTATACCACAAACATCTCAGGTGTATGGTCAAATACAATCTCTGACCGATTTACCGTTATATGAAGTATAGCAATCAGTTTAAATAAATTGTTTTACTGAAAAATGTACTTGGGAACGATTTAAAAGCAAATGTTTGCATGGAACTATTTCAGTTGATTATGTTTTTGCTAAAACAGGGTTCCACACAGAAGCCTCCCACATAACGCTGTAGCACATCTACACATATTTGGTTTTTTTATGTGGCACTAACGCCACTCAAGCTATAAAAATTGAATTTTTAGCGTTACTACCATAAGGACGGTACTACGCAAGCCATAATTTAAAGGAATAATAGCAGACGTTGAGGCAGTAGCTATGCCGTTAATGTGTGGTGCATATATGCATATGTGGTATACGGAGACAAGACATAACGGGGTAGAAATCTGAGCGTTATTTGCTTAGCGTGGAATTATGCAATATTTAAATTTAAAGAAGCAACACGGTTATAGCGATGATAGGCGTGAGTTTATATAGGTGTGTGTGTGTGTGTGTGAAAGTGAAAATTATTCGAAACCGATTTTCGAAGAAAAACGCTCATATCAGATATGTTAAAAGGTATTTTGGACGGATTTTCATAGAAAAACGCTCATACAAAGTATTCGATATTAAAAAAAGATAATAATAATATTCTTATTGAGAAAATTCCACGTAAGATTTCATGTGTAAAGAGTGATTGATGTTTTAAATTTCCAAGAAACTACCTTTACACTTAAGCTTCGAAGCTTTGTGAGCTTTCGCAGTAATAAGCAAGGAAAGGACAAGGTCGCTTGCAATTGAACATTTCATATTCTTGCCATTTGCAACGTTCAACTGGAAGTATGAAAATCTATGAATTAGGTATATGGCGACTGAGGGAAGTATTGAGCGGATTCTGCCTTTATTTGATATTCGGACGTAGTATTTTTAAGAAATAATTATTTTCCGAATTTCAACAATATATCTCACAGATTGACCGATATTTTCGTTTAAAAGCCTACTACAAACTTTGTTTTTCGAAAATATCGGTAAATTTATGAGATATATTGTTGATATTGTTGAATACCGAGTTCGCTTATTCGATAACTGGCAGCTGCAACAATTGGAATCAGACTGGAATTGGCTGCCATCTGATTTACCCGCACTATAATATTGGAATGTCAGGATAATATTGTGTGTCAAATTTCATAGATCCTGAGATATATATTTTTCAACAATACAGGGTTTGTCGGCAAATTAATAGGACTGATTTTCCTCCGCCGCGACTGTACTTCGGAGCGTGTGCGCACCGACCGGATTCGGTAGTGGGCGTTCCCAGCAAACGAACAAGCAGGTGGACGTTGTCTCCGAGCACCTGGAGAGTCCGGACAAACATACGTTTCTGTGAGTGCTGCAAGCCGAAAATGCAGCGTTCGTTAGAGCAGAGGTACGCAATTAATCTTTGTGAAACTCGGTAAATCTGCGACAGAGACGTTTGTTATGATCAAGAAAGCTCATTCAGATGTTGCTTTAGCAGGAAATGGTATGTTTCGGTGGCGCTAGGTTTTTGTAGGGCCGGGAAGAGGTCGCTGATGAAGACCAGAAGAATGAGCAAATCCAAAGTGAACATGATGCTCATTGTCATTTTTGACATAAAAAGCATCGTTCACCATGAATTTGTTCTTCTTGGACAAACCGTTCTTGTGATCAGCTACCTAACCAAGGCCGGCATCTCAATGCTTCCGCAGCCGCCCTACACTCCAAATGTGGCAACTACGGAACTTTTTTTTTTGTTTCCTTGCCTGAAAAGGCCGTTGAAAGAGATGGATCCCATGCAGCATACACTTTGATTGTCAAGGTTATTCAGGAGAGTGCTTATTGTGACGCTTTCAATGTTTGGAAATCGCGCTAGCAGTGCTACATCGACGCAGAAGAAGCCTATTTTGAAAGTTTTTAGGAAATTGTAACGATTGATTCAATAAATTTTTTTTTAAATCAACTCAGTCTTATTACTTTTCGGACAAACCTTGTATATGGGCAGTACCACGACGTCCACTGATGCGCGGGTGCACAACTTAGTGTACTAAGCTGTCTCTAATTGAGTTATCGCATTTTTAGTTGTTTATAACATTACCGTTATGTGGGGTATGGGCGCAATTATAATCCGCTTTGACTCATTTTTACGTTTTTGAAAGGGTTGCTGAAGAGATATATGCTCTGAAGAAGTTTCATTGTTTTAGCTTATGTGGTTTGGTAGCTAATTCTATTAAATCCCTAAAAAGACGGGACCCCGCCCACTTTTTCAGAATCTTAAAGCCAGAAATGAACTTTTATTTGCGATCCGCATTGCCTAACATCATGCCATCTTGCATCTTATTGAGGAGCGTGAAAATTATATGGTTCCGCCACAATCTTGCTTGGGCGCAAAGCAACATATGTACCAAGCTTTATGAAGATATCTCAAATTTTACGCCAGTTATCGCTAGCACGGGCGAACGAATCATTCAGATTTCAACTCGTTTCATCATCCGCATCATTTAAATAATTGTGGAAATAAAAGAATATCCAAAGGGGGCTTAGATTAGAGTTAAGTTATATGGCTGATTCGGTGGGATGTCTGAAAGCCTGCGTTGCGAAATGCTTAAATGTTGACCTCCCAAACGCGGGGCTGTCGAAAAGAAGTGTTGAGCTGTTCTCTTCTATTTCCTTACAGCTTCTGCAGATAGCGTGGGGTAAGATGCCCAGCCTTCAAGCATGGACGCCAATAGGGCAATGGCTTCTTAAAAACTAGAAAGAAGCTAGCCGCATTGAGGCCAAAGATATCACTGAATCTCTTGCGATCAACTTTGGGAAGAAAGAATTTTGCGATAGTGCATATACCGCGAAGCCCTGCTATCTGGTAGTAGAACACAATAAGATACTGCAGCACCGATCCGCTTCTATTCTATTGTCTTATAACAAAAAAATTGAATGCTATTGATGACGAAGTTAGGCATCCCTGATCAACACAGAATGCACGGTTAATGAGATCAAGGATGGTAGCGCCACTGTACTGTCTGAGTGGTTGGTCATTTCTCTGAATGAAGCTGCACGCCGGCGCAGTAAAACTAATGTCACGTAAATGGCTGCAACCTCGGCTTGGAAAACATTGCAAGGATATCTAAAGCTGGTGTTGATAGAGATTTTTTGACAGTGAACCGCTCTACCAACTTTCCCATCAAGCCTTGATGGGTGGTGCTATTGTTGAAATTTGTGTTTAAACTATAGTTCTCAACTAATTTAGTTGGTATTAGGATCGTTTGGTAAAAATGCAAAATTTTTACAAAAAATCTTTGATACTCGTATAGAAGGCGCTAAGTCCCTAAATTAGTGTGTTAAAATATATTAGAAAAAACTACTAGATACTAATTATTCGAAAGTGATAAACTCACAGACCAAAGCAAATTGTAAAAGGTAGTAGGCAAAGTAAAGAAATCTTCAATTCTTCTTGAATAATTTCGCTTTTAAGGCAATTTATGAAATAATTTTGCATATGAGTTTAATTTTTGAAAACACGTCTGAAGCATTACACTTACAATTTTACTTAACGAACTCGCTTATGGCATATTCACCTAATTATTGAAAGTGCGGCACGAAATCACGAATTTATACGCAGCACCGTATGAAATTGGCATGTAAAAAGCAATATAATTCAAAGTTGCCTCGTATGTACATGCATATATGTGCATGTGTATGTATATATAGTATATGGACATAACTATGTGAATAAATAGATATGTTCCCTGTAGGGTAATATAAGCCATATAAGTATACATAATGCTACATACTTAGACTTTTTCAATGAATGCTTTTGGCGCCTTCAATTTATGCCAGGCGTTCTAGTTACTGACGAAAAGAACTACTAAAATGAGC
Organism: Bactrocera correcta; assembly: GCA_027475135.1. Classification (NCBI taxonomy): domain Eukaryota; kingdom Metazoa; phylum Arthropoda; class Insecta; order Diptera; family Tephritidae; genus Bactrocera; species Bactrocera correcta. Next base: position 46,625,449 of record CM050323.1, read on the forward strand.
TGTTTTATTTTAGCATCCGCAGAACCTAAATTAACAATGGAAAACACATTCAAATACCGAAGTCAGGAAGAAAATTATCGTAAATTATGATAAGGTAAAAACATGTGTAGTAGTTGACGTAGACGAGGAAAGTTTTTTGAGCTTCATTAGCTTGCGAGTAACCAGAAACAATGTAAAAGATATATGGCTCAAGCAGCTCACGACTTCCGGTCTTAGATCAAGTTTTCTCTGGGTAGTGAAAAAACATATGTTTGAAGGGGAACTGAAATGTGAAGCTGAAACATTCTTCTCCAGGGGTGTACACTTACAAATGAAAAAACAAAATAGCTTCGAATGATAGATCCCCATTTTGATGACTAAAATGGCAAATGCATTAACCCATTTACAGCCAATGGTCGATTTTTCGACCAGCAACTTTGAAAAATCGCCGAGTCGAAAATTATTGAGATATGTCATGACGGCAATAATTGTATGTTATCTTGCATTTTTCTGATCTTGACAAAAATTTTCTTTTACTAAGTAATTTTTTTTTTTTTAATTCTATCGGATTTTAAAAAGACCCATTTTTTCCAAATTTTTTGAAAAAATTCGGAAAAATAGAAAAAATTTTTTGAAAAAAAACAACTTCACGCAGACTGTAGTTTTCAGCAGATCGTTTGTAGTATAGAATGATAAGGAATGTGCAAAATTAACTGGTTGATAAATCGACCACCGGCCGAAAACGATACGGTAAATATTTCCACTTCACTAATTTAGTGTCTTTACATCTAGGAAGTCAACATATTTTAAACGAGCTTAAAACTAATGAGTGTAAATGTTTATTGTTGTTGCTATTATTATTTAAGAGAAATATAGTATTTAATGTAATTAAAGATTAAAGGAAAGATCAATTAGCAAGTATGGAAATTATCAAATGAAAAAAAAGAGATATGAGAGGATAGGTAATATCAGTAAAGAAAGAATGAAGAGAGAAGTGTATGTTGTTGGTAGTGGGAGTACTAGTATACTCGTATGACTATATATTTTCAATTTAACACAGAAAATTGTTTTGTTGATTACTAAATTCTTTCACAAACAAGTAGACGCAGGAAGTGTCATAATGGAAAACATGCAGGAAATGAAAAAATCGAATACTAAATACTTGTTCCACTTTATGGAACATTCAAGAGTTTTCTTCCAGATATTTATAGAATAGAATTTTCTAGAAGCTTCCAAGATCACGAATATAAAAATGCCTTCCAGGCAAGTAGGGAGGCAAGTTCCATTGAGATTCGTCATATAAATGCACAAAATGCTTCAATCAATTCCATCATATATAAAGTTTATATATAATAAACGTTTTGGATGATAAACTCTAATAAAACACTGTTTCACTTTAGCAATTAACGTTTTCGGCCAATGGTCGATTTTTCGACCACATTCCAGTGGCTAAACGGCTTAATGTAAATATCTCAAAAAATGTAAAGTATTGAGTTTTTTTCATACTAAGCAGAATACAAAGTTTGAATGAAATCAAAGCAGTGGATCTAAGTGTGGCCGGAAATGGGTTAAGGATAATGATTTAAGGGCATGCATCTTGATGTTCCCGTAAAACCAAAGGCTGCCATCACCGCCCGTCCAAGAATTGCGATGAAAGCGACAAGGGCTAAGACGTGTAAGTCCTTTTGGTATTTACTACAGTGGTCATATAAAGGAGCACAAATCAGTGTGCGATTCATGGTGGGAGAGAGACTACGTCGCCGAGTCCTGGCATTCACCCCAATAGATGAACGTATATCCACAATCCTCATCGAAGCGAAGTTCTTCTCCACATCGCTAAAATGCACTCACATGCCGAAAGAAGAATAAACTCTAACAGCACTCATCAGCAGCTCGATAAAAGGGAACTTTGTGACGGCATATCAAGCATCTTACGTAAAGCTTCAAACGAAACTATTTGGTTTTCGAAAAGGCAAAAGAACATCTGGGACGATGAGAAGTACCGTGTTGCAGTTGAGAGAAAACCGACTGTCTACCTCGCAACGTTACCAGAAGACGTTCGTGATAGGATAGGTAAAAAAAAGCGGAACGACGAATGCATGTGTACGAAGAGCTTGACAAGCTGACCGACAGGGGAAATGCTCGAAAATTCTACAAAATAAGGCAGCGACAAACAGAAAGTTTCAAGACCGGAGCCTACTCTTATAGAACCTCCAGAGGTGATCTAGTGACTGGTGTCCAGGTCATACTGAAATTATGGAATGAACACTTCTACACATTGCTGAATGACAGTGAAAGCAAAACACCAGGAGAGAGTATACCCGATTCGGCAAACGACGACGGTGGAGCAGACGTTGCATTGGAGAAATTCGAGTAACAATAACGTGTCTGAAGAACAATCGGGGCCGATCGATTGCGGGCGAAAATCGAAAAATCGTTTGTTGTTTGAGTCAATTGATAGTAGAGGGTGTCCTGAATTTAACGGAAGATTGGAATTAGTGGAAAATTTGAATCCTCTGTTAATCAAAGGGCACCCTTTATATCCACCATAACTAATAAGCCTGTCTGCATACGGTTGTGGCACAGATATTATTTTACGAATGAGTGCCTTCAATTACTTTTTTATGGCCTAACAAACCCTAAAAAATTGTCTGTTAATCACGTGGCTCAAAACAGCACCAAATTAGTTACATTTTTCCTACAGGGTCTCGCGTGCGCGCTTCCAACGCTATTTAAGAGCGTAAAATTTCACTTCTGTTACTGCACAGCTGTGTTGGCTTGAGAATTAAATTTACCTCAGCTGCCAACTTAAATTGGTTGCTACTTCACCGACATTGTCGCGCCATAAATCAGAGTAGCGCGGCACAGCCGTGCATTCGTGTAAGTATGCGCGTGGCAGCTGCTTTTGTTGTTGCGGTGGTTTTCTGCTTGCGTTGTCAGCGCTTGAAGAAAGAAGAATTCCATGACTGCCTACGATAGCGCGGCTCAGGGCTGTCGGTCGTTTACTGCCTGCCTGAATCGCAGAGAAACTAGTGCGGGCGCGTGTTAGTGTATTTGTGAGTGGTATTACTTTGCTTTGCATATGTTAGTGCATAAATATACTCATATATACGTATGTATGTGCGTGTGCGATGCGTTAAGGAACACTGCATCTTGAATAAGTGGCAATTTTAACGGTTAAACACTTTGGCTCAGCGCTGTTGCCACAACTAAGCTGCATCAAGGACTAGGACAGACATGCTTACACATACACATGCATTTAGAGAATGCACACACACACATACCCACATATAGTCACCTACTTGCGGATGGCGCGCGCGCACGTTTTAAACGCTCAAGGCACTTAACTGCACTGAGTGCTGCAGCAGCTGTGTCGGCAACGTTTACTTCTCGTTTTGTCGCCAATTTGTTGTTGTTGCTACTGCGGCTGTTCGACTTTACGCCCCTCTTGTTTTTCTTGCATGCTTCTCGTCATGCGGAGATTTTCGCCGACATAGCGCTGGTGGCATGCGCTTGTCTGATGATATGCGGCGCGCAGGCATGAGTTGTGTGGCATGCGACGTGCGGCATATGTTGCATTGTTTTGCTTAAGAACGCGCATAGAAAATAAACAACAGCAGCTAAATGCAATTTCCGTTGAAATAAAAAAAATTACTTAAAATCGTTGCGAAATGCAGCGGTAGAACAACAACAACTGTGTAGCATGCCATTAGGCGCACAGACTGTGTTTGCTTAGTTATTGAGTAAACAACAACAGTGCGCCACTCACTGAAAGCCTGATTTAGATTTCAGTGCTGTACAGGTTAGTGAGTGCGAAAAGCAAAAAAGAAGCGGCTCTGCGCAGCTTCCCAAAAAATTGAATGCGTTTCTCCAGGTCTCTACTTTCGAACTTCAGGAAGCCTAAATATCCGGAAAGCTGCTGCACCACTCAAGGTTAACCCGAATGACACTATATGAGAATGATTTAACTTTTAAAAAGGCAGAACTTGTACTGCCATCAAAGCCGTTCTTAGATAAGTCTCAGGTAGTCTCACCTGCAAGGGTTCATTGTAGTAAGAGCTAAGCTATGTCTGAGCCAAACATTTTATAGCTCTTTCAATATTATGTGCGACAAAGTGATTGAAATGGTATGAGAAAACGGACGTGCTCAACGAAATGTGAATAGGGGAACCACACAGGATTAGAGAACTCAATCTGTGGATCCTTGTTGTTAACGACCTGCTTAAAAAACTTCAGGAGCGGGCTACAGAGTGATTGCTTGTGCAGACGATATAACGCTTGTGGTCAAAAGAAAGTTCCGGAGTATCGTGTATGAACTGACACAGGGTATTTGAGCGTCGTAACAGTCGTCTCGCGATCAACCCAAATAAAACTGATATTGTTTTCTTCACTAGAAGATAGAAAACAACCGTCTGCAACCAGCGAATACAATGAAATATATAGAGCTATCTTGGATAGGAGGCTTTCATGGTAGTGGAATATCGAGAACGTAAAGAGACATCGATTGCCTTGTATTACTGTTGAGGCAAATGGAGGGGTCCCTCACCGAGAGCGGTCCACTGGATAGAGTTATAGTCAAACCCATTATGTTATGTCTTTATGTAGCAGAAGGCACGGGAAAATACCACAACATAACGAGCGACGTTCATCAGCTTGTGTGATGTACTAAAATCCACTCCAACCATGGCACATAACGCCATACTGCGTATATTGCCCATGGACATCGCCGGAAGGTGTATGGCTACGAAAATTGCCATTAGACTCAGACATTCGGAAATCCCCATTCAATTTGACTTCATAAGGGATCACTTGGATCATGAAGTCGACGAATCGAACCATGACGACTCCTTCTCTACGCATATACCGGCGAGGGTGTTGTGGGTGGTGGAAGAAGTTGGAGGAAAGGGGCAGTGAGCTTCTTCTTCTTCAAAGCTTGGGAGGAAGTTTGGTGGAGGGGTCTACTGTTAGGAGCTCTCTGACAATTTTAGACTTCCTGACTATTTTAGTGCAGCCTCTTTCAGAGAAGTGACCATCCACTAAAATAGCAAAGCGGTAATACTAACATTGAACTCATTGACAGGCCGCCAGGCCACAGCGGAATCGCAGGAAACTTTAAAGCTGATGGGCTAGCAAGAAAAGGCACCCTACAGCCGCTATCGGTAGAATGGCAGCGGATCGGTACTCCCGTATCCTCTTTTGTTCCAAATAACATTTTGGTCCAAGATCGATAACAAAATATCTGGTCATCTCCTTGCTCTCAGTAAGGCTAGCCACTTCCTAGTTTTAGGGCTTTTAACGGGCCACTGAAATTAAACGCCTGTGCAAATTTATATTGGCTACTAGGCGTTTTGCTAATTTGTAGTTCGAACCAAGAAGTTGTCCTGCCTTTTGTGCTTCGAACCTGATATCTCTAACATTTTCAGCAAGAAGAAAGTTAAGTTTATAGTTTTAAATTGTTTCGTAAGTTGGGTTGTTTCTACCTGCTTACGATATGAAAACCAATCCAGTCTCCATCCCGCAGTGGGGCATAAAGCTGAGTTTCAGGCATCAGCGCATGACTAGACATAGCATGGGTGGAATGTTTTTTCCGTTTTATAAGATTTAAATGGGTCAAAGTGAGAAAAAGAAGAGATCATTCTCTTTTATCCTGAGTAACGATGTATTCGCAAAGGTTTGCAGCACTATTTTTTGCATTGCTTAGACTATTGGTGTTCTTACAGTCAAGAAAATGCAATGATCTCTCACACTTGTCTCTTCACACCACCTGACTTTTTGTATTAATCCTGTTCATGGCTGGGCTTTTGAATAGTAGCTTATTGAGTCTTGTCACTTCGTTGGTATTTTCGAAGTTGCTACAAAAGTTCTTCTAGGCCTCAACTTTGGTCCTGCACACCAAACTTTGTATACCCTTTAAAGGTCTTTTTATGCGTTCCAGCAGTCCTCAGTTTTCGCTAGTTCGAAAAGATAGCGAGATCAGGTGTATTACATGTGGCTCCAAATGAGCATTAAAGCTTGTAGCAGACAAATAAACAAAGTGCCCAGGCTGTCGTAACTAAGAGTTGTTATTACAGAACGATATTAAGTGATGCTGCTAAAGTAATAGCCAACATGATGCCCTTTGGAGCCAAAAAAAAGAGAGAGTCAAAAGCTTAAGAATATGGCAATAGAGGGGGCAAATCTCACTCAAAGCACGGTGGACCCACAGACAGATACCGGACGCCCATCCGTGGGTTCTATAAAAGCTAGCTATACAGATTTCAGCACGACATTAGTCCGAACTGTCCGACGTTTTCAGAGTGTTTTGAAAACTCTGTATTCTTTTATTGCCCTCACTTTCTAAGTACAAGGGAAAACTTAAAACTACACAGGGTAGTAGTTTTACAGTGGAAAATTTTACGACACTTATGTGCTAGTCCACTGAGAACTGGAAAGGTGTCAGCGAAGTGGCGCGCTTAACCACGAAAAAACTGATACATATAGAGCAGATTAGGCGTCCGTCAATTCGTGCCATAGAAGAGTAATACTCATCAGGTAGTTCTGTGAGAGAAGCTGGAGTCGGGAGGGATTAGGTTTGGTTCACCGGATTGAAGTTCCGCGCTCAGGCTTTTGGTGATGCTTCTCACAACTAAACAAAAAACGCAGCAAGCCACACGAATTAATCTTCCAATACAGTACCAGCTGCCAGCAGAGTCAAGGCCAATTATATTCTATCCGCAAAGCTCTACAATTTTTCGTCTATATTTTAAATTGGCAAAACAAGCAGACTTGCTTAGTCTCTCTTACACCCACACAAGTGGAGCAGGAAATTGGCTAAACAGCAGTAAGTTTGCGAGGAAATGAAACTTGAACTCAGTTGGGAGGATAATATACTTGTAATACACGGAATTCCTTGCTGCAACATGCCAGCCGCATGCATCGCTCAACTATTGGCAAAGTATTAACACGAATTTCGGGAATTGAAATAAAGAACTTAGTGTGCATAACTTTTGCAATACGCATTAAAGTTTTTGTTGGTGGCATGAAAATTCAAACCGCAAAATGTCACCACCTCACAGTGGCGCAGTAAAGTGCAAAAATGTTCCACAACTATTTGGCTGGTATCCTCGCCGGTTATGCAATGCAATGCGAGTACGAACTTTATGTTCGAGAAATAATGCAGTGAAAATATGTGCGGTTATATGTTAGGATAAAGGCAAGTAAGAATTTTATGATGCAAGCTTGTAACGGTTACAAAAATTTTCGGAAGAGGTGTAATGAAAAGTCAAAAAATTACATGCGAATGCGCAAAAGCTGTCGAATGGAGAGCAAACAGCTGTTGAGCTGAGTAACTTTTGACATTTAGAGAATGTAGCATATTCTACAAATATTTTATGGTTTCTGCTGTATATGCGAATTGACTTAGACAGATTAGTCGAAATATTTCATTTTGTAACTACATGCTGATGAGCTGTAGCTGAGAGTGTCCATGAAGACTGTGGATAGTCGAATCCGCGCTGTTCAAAGCAACTCGAACTGATGAATAGAACGACTTGCCGTATTTAACGTGGAGATTTTAAATTTAAAGAGTCCAAAATACAGCTTATGCAAGTACTGAAGCCATAGTGACATTGCTTCACCCTACGTGCTCTTGAGAAGTTCCAAAAAGATCCGTCACTTTTGAACCAAATTTTGTTCCACCAATTTCTGACTCAATGGGTATGTAAAAAGGCAAAATTGCCGCAATTGGGTCAAAGAGTAAAATTGAACAGATTCAAGAGCTGCCATTTTATCCAGAAAAAACAACACTTTGTTGTGGTTTGTGGGTAGGTGGAATCATCGGTCCATTTTTCATAATAATTGACGCCCGTGAGAACATAACCGTCAGTGGCGACCGGTATCACGCCATGATAACCGACTATTTGATGACTGAATTTAAAGCCTGTGATCTCGGTGATATTTGGTTTCAACTAGACGGCGCCACTTCCCAAACATCGCATCAATCAATGGATTTAGTGAGAAAAGCATTCATTTATTTAGGCTTTGTAATTTTCCGATATATGGTTTCCTAAAAAGTTTTGGACAAATTTCACAAAATATTTCCAGGCGAGTGTTTTCTTATCATTCAGTTGCCATACTTGTAGACTTACTAATATTTCTTATATGTGACCTGGTCTACCAAAAGGGGGCTTAGGTGTCAAAAAATCTATTTTTTTTATTTATTTATTTTTCAATCTTTTTTTTTTTTTGACACCTAAGCTTCCTTTTCGTAGACCAGGTCACATATAATTATTACCTGACTAAGTTTGTGTAAATTCCTTTAGTTATACAAATCCACTAGTAAATCTAGGTATAGCTCTTACAAAGTTTTTCGATTTGGTGGCTTTGGTGCAGACAATTCAGCACTATGTAACCTGGGTCTGCTGGCTGAAGGCAACTTTGGATGCTGGGTAACGTTATAGTATGATAGGCAAGAGTACGGAAACCCACCTCCCGGGAAGCCAATGGAAAAGGTTCAGAGGCTAACTGTGCATAACGGAACCAGCTATAGACATCTTGGCTGAAAACTGTGCAGCAAAAACAGCGTGATGACTACTGGCTGCCAGAGTATTTACAAATAGAATCTTCGGATGTACGTAACGACGGTTAAGCAAACACTGTCTACATGACGGCACTTTTCAGCTGGAAAAAAAAGGTTCAAAATAAGTATAGAAAAAGATGCCAGAGTTAGGCTTCAGGCAGCAATCAAAGCAGTAGCCTCGTATCGCTGTGTCTTGGGAAGCAGGACAACAGTGAAAAGTGCTGTTTGAAGTGAGCCACCTCACTTCTACTGGTTGCCAAGCCATAAAGGCGTCGAGGACAATGAAATAGTGGACGAGATTGCCACGAAAGGTGTGCGGCTAACATCCGCAAACGTGATAAATATTGGGAAACTCAAACATTGTCTACACGACGCTCTTGACAGAAGCATGGTAAAGAAAATCAAAATCCAATGAATCGCGCTACCTGCGTGTAAAACTGCAAATGTCATATGCCAAACGGTAGATCAGAAGTACATAAAATTGCTATTTGCACTCGAGAGAAGAGACTGTAGTAACATGTTGGGAATATTAACTGATCACTGTCTGGAAAAGGTATCGATGGTGAGGCCGTAGAGTTGGTTTAAATTCGCGTCCAGCGCAGGCACACTAAACGATGATTACTCCTCTGGGACCTAGCAACTGAACTCCATCTGATATCGCAAAGCGCCGAACAGGTTTATGAGTGGCTTATTGGCCTACCAGATCAATCTTACCTAACCTAAGTTATCAGTTAAAGTGGATTAAATAAACTTTTTTTAATTTAGTTTGGTTCAATGTGCATTCTTTAATCGTAACACTTTTTGATAATTTTCTTTTAGAATATATTTTAAATTATTTAATTATTTCATCCCCAAAAATTATGTACTTTTCATTTTAAATTACTGCTTTTTTCCATCTCTCATAAATATCTTTCATTACCAAATCTTCTCTTTAAGATCTTATTATTGCGAGAAAAAAAGGCAATTTATTCACATTTATAAACAATGATTACCCCAGCCTAATGATAAAAAGTAGATTAACACCGAAGGAAAGCATAAAACAAAACAGCTAAAAATTAAATGAATACAATTTTCTTAGCTGCCTAATCGGTTAGGTTCATGATGAACTGTTTCGCTTTAACTCAATGATATTTTGCTTAACGTCGATAATAAAAATTGTGCGCACTTAAAGAAAAATTCGAAAGAAGACAAAAGCTGAGAAGCTGTAAAGCACCTAATTACACTCCAAACTCGGCAAGAACAGCCATTAAAAGAAACATAAATTAAGTTATAAAAATTGGATTTTTTTGAGTAATTATTATTTTAACCCAAATTTTGCTCTCCTCCGGCCCAACCCAGAGGCACATCCGCATACGTGCGGCATCAGCAGAGTATTGAAAGGCAAGCGAGTTTTTAAGGCATTGAGATCTAAAACTGTTCAGCTACAGAAACAAAAATTTCAACAGCAAAGATTTAAAATGCTTAATAACCAATTGCTACAATTTTATTTATTGGGAGAGAGCAGTATGGTATTTTTAATATCGAAAGGTGAATTATATAAATGAAAGAATTAGAATCAAAATCAAGACATATGCGACGGAATAATTAGTTAGTTCATCGTCTGAACTGTTTCTGTTAGCAGTGCTCTTCTCCTGTCTGAAGTTAAATTTAATACCCCAGTTCACTTTTCGAAGCAGTTCATTGTCTGATCTACAAAATTTTAACAGTTTAGACGCTTAATTTCATTAATAAATAAAAATTCACAATGAAAAAAAGACTCGTGTGGATTGGTGTAAAGAAATGCTGAAAAAATACGATCGCGATGCTTCAAAAGACGTTTATAAGATCATCACAGGTGACAAATCATGGATCTATGCGTATGAGCCCGAAACAAAACAGCAATCGACCGTGTGGGTCTTCCAAGACGAGCCAAATCCAACGAAAGTTGTTCGTGGAAGAAGCACTTCGAAGCAAATGGTCGCCTGTTTCTTCGGCAAAACTGGTCATGTGGCGACTGTTCCGCTTGAGCAACGTAGAACGGTCAATTCTGAGTGGTACAACACCATTTGTTGGCCTGAAGTCTTCGGAGAAATTCGAAAAACGAACAAGAGAAGACGAATCATTGTACACCATGACAATGCGAGCTCTCACACATCGGCTCAAACCAGCGCCTTTTTGACCGGCCAAAACGTCGAATTGATAGGCCATCCGCCATACAGCCCTGACTTGGCACCCAATGACTTCTTTTTATTCCCACACATCAAGAAAATAATGCGTGGTCAACGATTTTCGTCGCCATAAGATGATGTTGAAGCATTCAAAAACCATATTTTGGAGGTGTCTCAATCGGAGTGGAAAAAGTGCTTCGAAAATTGGTTTGAGCGCATGCAAAAGTGTATAAATCTTGATGGAAAATATTTTGAAAAAAAATAAAACCATTTTCGTTGATAAATATTCCTATTTTCATTATTAGGCCAGAAATATATGTAGCAGCCCTCGTATCACACCAAGCTACCAAATTATTTAAGTCTGTCTGTGGCAGACACTTTTCAGCAATTGAAGTATATGATTTAAAAAGCTTTACGTCATTGACATATAGTATAATAAAATATTTAAGGATTCTACGACTGAAGAGTTATCGTTAACAAATAGCAACACAAGAATCGGACAAAGAAGACTAATTTGCGAAAACCTG
>CM050323.1:46637658-46869463 GCA_027475135.1 Bactrocera correcta
TAAAATATTCTTCTTCTTTCTCTCTAATGAATTCGTTTTCTGTGTTCTTTTGTATTATGCAACTCAGTTGATGACAGATAGTTGAAATTTTATTTTATAATTCAACAAAGGCCGGCGTTGACTGCATGGATCAGATAGCTACCCATTACACTACAAAACGGCCAACGAAACGATGGACATTTGCCTTTTTTCGCAACTTGTTGGATGTGATGGGATTGGCTGCTTTCGTAGTTTGCAAAGAAATCGACCTTCTAGATAAAAAGGATGCACGACGCACTTTTCTTTACAATTTATCGAGAACATTGGCAGCGCCCATTATCGAAAATCGTATGAACAATCCCAATGTCATCAAATATCTATCTCGTTTGACTTTTGAATCCTTTTTCGGTCGTTCACTCAACATCCCATCACGATTAGTAGCTTCAACATCAAAAGGTACTGACACACCCAAAGCAAGGAGAGATTGCAGACTTTGTTTGCAAGAAAGCGATAAATTGCGTCGTAAAACTAGATTTTTCTGTTCTAAATGTTCAAATCCAGTTTGTCAACAGCATTCGAAAATTGATTACATATGTTTTTTTTTTTTTTGTATTCCTCAGGACCCATCATCATAAAATCAATTGAAAAATCGCTCAAAAATGATTCATATGCTCCTAAATAAATCAGAAAATGAACGAAAAGGAATGCATTGTATTTCATTTTAAAAGCCGCATACGAGTTTCAGTTTTCTTTTCCTAGTAGTTCAGAGTGTCTCCAAACCAAATCGAGAGGTAAGAAATTTCAAAAATGTATCTACATTGTACATATACATAGACTGCTATATATATTTCTGGCCTAGACAACACTAAGTGTTGACAGGTGCAATCTGACATTTCCATTGGAAAGTTTGACATTTTTTAGCATAACATCACTCAGAACGTTTTGTCATTTAATCGCGAATTGTTTTATTTACAGGGAATTAAAAAATTCATCTCGGCCAAAAAAAGGAATTAACTCGTGAACATTTTCGTGGCATCATTTTTCACAACTTTCGACTTGGATTATCACGACAAGAGTGCTTCGATGAACTAAAATCTTTGTATGGCTATGAAGCACCATCTTATTGCACTGTGAAAAACTGTTACAACGAATTCAATCGTGACCGACGCTCGCTCAGAGATGAATTCCGTGAAGGTCGTCCAAAAACAGCCGTTGTGCCAGAAAACATCGATGCCGTACGTGAACTGATAATGGAAGACCGTCATGTAGCATACCTTCAGATAGAGGCATGCCTATGCATTTCTCCCACCAGCACACATTCGATATTGCATGAACACCTGGCCGTAAAAAAGGTTTGTTCCCGTTGGATCCCGCACAATTTGACAATCGCTCAAAAAAGGCTCGTGTGGATTGCTGTAAAGAAATGCTGAACAATCTATGCGTATGAACCCGAAACAAAATAGCAATCGACCGTGTGGATCTTCCAAGACGAGCCAAATCCAACGAAAGTTGTTCGCGGAAGAAGCACTTTGAAGCAAATGGTCGCCTGTTTCTTCGGCAAAACTGGTCATGTGGCGACTGTTCCACTTGAGCAACGTAGGACGGTCAATTCTGGGTGGTACACCACCATTTGTTTGCCTGAAGTCTTCGGAGAAATTCGAAAAACGAACAAGAGAAAACGAATCACTGTGCACCGGGACAATGCGAGCTCCCACACATCGGCTCAAACCAGCGCCTTTTTGACCGGCCAAAACGTCGAATTGATGGGTCATCCGCCGTACAGCCCTGTCTTGGCACCCAATGACTCGAAGTCGCAAAGAAAAAAATATAACCATAATCCTATATACAGATGTGAAGACTTTCCAAAGTAGCGAGAGAATGTTAACCTTAGTTATGACATTCTCGAGCTATCAGTGAGTCAATATTTAGTGTGATTGCTCAAGTAGCGAGTCAAAATATGTAAAATTGTTATTTATTGTATTCTTATTCCTCCAAGCTACATCTTGTTTGCGGCTTCGCCATCTGTCCCAATGAAGTACAGAAGCATTTTCTTAAAAACATTGAGTCAAATTAAATGATATAGTTGCATAAACTTTAATACTAAATATTTTCTGCTTTTGCTTTTGTATACTTTTTTCATTTCTTTTCATTACTTACCGAAAGCGCTACTTTGTCCAAGCCAAGTGCTCGCCCAGCCGGGCGGTTGCGGTTGACACATGCCGCCAAGGTTATGACTTTTCTTTGCCAAGAGGCGTATAGTCAAACAATATGTGAGTAGCATAACGAAGAGTGGAATGTAAAAGCAAATTATTGATCCAACTAATTTGTAAATAGGATCCGGTATCTGACAAGTACCGTTAATTAGCACCGAAGCGTGATTCTGTGAATAGGTAAAAGAGAAAAAATGAGAGAATTGGAAACATGTAGACAAGTGCCATACAAAATTAAATATTTACTTCATTTTCTGTATGGCATATAATAAAAAATGGATATTTAATAAATATTAAATTATTTAGTTTAAGAGGTTTTTTTTATATTTTTGAAAGTTTCAAGTTGTTCGATTCTGCCGTTTCGTAGAAGTTTCCTTCACTTACACTAAGGACAGCTTTTCGAGAAAAAATTGTTTAAATTTTTGGAAGCCGATTACGCTAATTCAAAACAGGTTCCACCCTACCTTCCTCCCAGCAACTTTGACAAGTTACGTCCCCCAAATCTTTAGTCCCACCAAGTGAGTGTCAATTAGGACCACTATTATTGCGGCCATATGACAGTTGCTAAGATATTTAGCGTTTCACTGACCAACATATACTGAGCTCGTGCAAAGCCGTGGATTCAGCATCCAAGTAAACAACACCACAGGAGCACCTGCTCGTTTCCATCATAAAGGGATTTGGATATGGGTGGAGTTTCTTGCAAGCTACTCGGCTTTACAATTTCCGATAATTTCGCTGTGGTATGTACTCAGACAAGTTTAAACTGGTACTAGCTTGACGTCACAGCGATTGAGCTTATGAACTCCTTGACTAGTTTTGAGCTCACTTTCAGCATGATCAAGACCTGGAAAGGAGTTCTGCTGTCGGAGTAGATTCATATCTCACAAACTTAGCTGCATATTGTTGATGAACATCTGCTGATACCCTAATAGCTGGAACTACTGCTTGAATGGTTCTACTACAATGGTATTCCAGATCATCGTTAAGACTGCAGATATACTCGTTTTTACTCATCGCTGGAGATAGTTCCATCCTCCCTGCTACGGTCTAATACCCCGAGTTCAATAGAGTCAGCAACCTTAGCGATTTCGCAAAACGTTATTGCCGCTCCATTCTGTGGTTTTAAGACAGTTTGTGAATAGCTCGTTCCTCCTCTGTTTTCCTCTTCGCGCTAACTCTTAATCTCCTCAAATATGTTAGCATGCAGTTCAGATTCCTGTTCAGCATTCCTGCTCTGTAGCGTTCTAAGGTCTTCGTTGCTTTTTTGCTACCGTGACGTGTTTTTTTCGGAATCCTTGTCAATTGCCGGGGCATTTGGACACCCCGTGATCCTAACAAAGATTTCTCTGCTGGTACTGTCGATTCCGTCGCGCACCATATTCTTACTTTCGCCACCGGTTTCGAAGTTTTCGTCAACTCCCACCACCTTAGCTCCCCTTTCGTGTCGTAGCCGTGTTCTTACATTTCTTTCATCGGAAATCAGTTTCGTCTTCTCTAGTAATGTACACTCGCCCGAGTCGACGTCTATCTTTGAAGAGATATATTCCTCCCACGTCCTTTTTTATTGCATTTTTTGTTTCCATCCTAAAGTAGTTCCTCGGTCAGAATCGCTACCCACCTCCCGGAAAGGTAGTCATCTTTTATGGTCCTAAGGTTTTCTCAGTCATGAGGTCAAAGTGGGGCTGACACTCGCACTTATGAGGCAGTTGTCTTAGAGGAGGCGAACGTATTCTGAGGCCTGTCAGAGTGTTAACGGCACGGAGGCAGTCTTGACATTAACCCGCCAGCAATTTCTGTGGATATCATCTTAACATATTAAGGTCACAGAATACCACGGCTATGAGCCCGTGTTTCAACTAAATTCAGGAACGTTACCCTGAGAATAGTCACTGTGGGTCACAGTTCGATGCTCCGTAAGAGTTCCACAAGGCCATGGAAGTTAGAGAAAGATGTGACGCGATTCTGATCATTCTTGTATCGAATTTGTCATATGGCAGGAAAACTAGTTTTGTGCTAAATTATAAATTTTTATATAAAGTTTATTTAGTTACTCACCTGCGAGTACATCAAGCATAACGGCAAACTCGTCGCTACCGATAGGAACCATACAAGACCGATTTTCAAAAAAACACGTCGACTCGTCTTATTCCGACCGAAACGCATGGGGAACGCCAGCGAGAAGAAGCGATCCACCGAAATGGTGCAGAGATGCATTATACTCGCCGTGCAGAAGAGCACATCCAGACAAATCCAAGCGAGACACCACAATGAGCTGAGCGGAAAATAACCTGCAAAGAGCGGAAAGCAATACAAATATTTAATGCAGCTGATAGCAATGCAAATAATACAATTTGATAACAACAAAAATAAAGTTAATTCCAATAAATGCAAGCGTCATATATATATTTATGTACAGCTGTTTACCGTTAAGTGTGATGAAAGCCATAAATCATTGACTGTCGAACGACTTCACGCTGAATATAAAATTTATGTGTTCAGCGTGAATGAGCATGAAGAGCCTGAAGAGGAGCAAAAACAGACAAAAGTACTAGAACTTTAGCGATGTCAAGGACACACACCCAAAGGCTGCAAATGTTGAAATATAACAAAAATATCCAATTTCCTTTTGCTTTTTCAACCGAGCCGACTGCTATAGACACATACAGACATTAATATCATTATCTAAAGAAGCAAAAAAATATGTTTATACCCTGAACAGGATATATTAAGTTTGCCACGATGCTTGTATAGAAGGTAATGTCGAAAATATTGTAAAATATATAGATATAAATGATTAAAATGACTAGCTGCGTCGATTTGGCTAGTGCGTCTAATTGTCGTATGTCTGCATATACGCGAACTGGTCCTTCATTTTTTGAGATACCGACCTGAAACTGGAAAATGGAGTCATGTGTAGGAGTTCACGCAGTTGAAGAAAGTTCTCTGAGAGGCATTCACTTGGCAGTGGGTAGAAACGATTATTTTACATATGGCTCAAGCAGCACACGACACTCAGTTTTGGACCACGTATCACGTATCATCTGGGTAGCCTTAGAACATCCGTTTGAAGGCGACATAAAATGTGAAAGTGAACCATCCCCCTCTAAGGTTATGTGGTGGGTTTGTTACCTGCCAGGTAAAAAATGAGCCCCATGAAAATGACACCACAGCCTCGTATGAGAGATCCCTATTTTGATGACAACCGCGGCAAACTCATTAAGGACTACGATTTGAGGGCATGTAGCTGGAATGTTAGGTCCCTTAAAATGGAAGTTGCCTCTGTCCAGCTGTTTGACTTCACCGAAAAAGTAAAGACTGACTCATCGCCGTCCAAGAAATGCGATGAACGGGACAAGGACTGAGACCAGTAGGCCTTTGTGTCGTTTATTACAGTGGCCATATACAGGCGCGCGAATTCGGTGTACAATTCGTGTTGGAAGAGAGATTCCATCGTCATGTCCTGGTATTCACTGCAGTGGAAGACGGAAGAGAAGAACGATGTGACCGAAGAAACCATCTGTGAGCGCTTGAAGCGCACCCATGAAAACTTCCCTCGCCACGATGTTAAAATCGTGCTTCGCTTCTTTAACGTCAGGGTGGGCAACGAAGTTATCTTTGGCACATCGGCCGGTAAATTCAGCCTCCACTATGAAACATCCCTACATCGACTTCGCCGGGGCCCGAAATATGATTATCTGTAGTACTGAATTCCAGCATAGGAAAGTTCATCAAACTACCTGGTTGTCTCCGGATCGAAAAGTACCAACCAGATCGATCATGTTGTGGTAGACGGAAGACACATCTGTAGTGTTTTAGACATTCGTACGCTCCGAGTTCCTAATGTCGAGTCGGAGCACTTTCTTGTTGCAGCCAAGATACGTACTCGATATAAAGCAACTGTGGGACGGCATTTCAAACTTCTTACGTAGAGGGGCAAACGAAACCATTGGTTTTCGGAAAATGCAAAAGAAAAGTTGGCACGATGAGGAGTACCGTGTCGCAGTAGAGAGATAACTGGCCTCGTAGCGTTACAATAGACCACAACAGGTACTAGATGAGATAGATGAAAAAGAAGAAGACCTTAAACTTGGCACATGTTTTTTTTTCTCTTCAAGAAGCTGCTTATTTATCGGAACCGCCAATCTGCAATCGAGTGCTTGTATTGAAAACTGTTGTATTCGAGAAAATATCTTTACAAACTTTAGTACGGATTATAGTCCAAGGCAGCATTGCAATCTCCGAAAAAACTATTCAGATTGAGTCATTCTGGGATATAGCTCAATGCCAAAAACAAAAACTTTCTATCTGAAATACATTCCTTGTATGTAGCATAAAGACTGAAAACAATATCAACTTGCGATGTAACGGATACCCGTTATGTAGTTACATGTGCGCATAATGGGGTCACGTACAATATATATTGCTACTTTAACTTCGCCACAATAAAGTTTATCAATTTGCAGCAATGATCATTTCAATGACAGAACGGAAAAAACAAACGTCGGCGTTTGCAATGTGAGTAAAGTGTTTGTGAAAACAATACCAATGGGCAGCTGCACACCCAAAAAACGGTAAAAGCATAAAAAGTAACGTTAACAACATTTATCAACAGCCTGCACACATATACACAAACTTATATACGCTTTCACTGCGATGGATATGCAACGCCTATGATATGTTACTCATACGCCCCGTTACTTGCTTGACTGCCTTCCGGTTTTTGTTTGATATCTGTTTACTTTTATGTTGTTGTTGCTGTGTATGTGGTAATTTTCGGCACCAGCTAACATTGCACGGAGGCACGAAAACACATACACGCATACAAACACATATTGATATATTTATAAAACATATTTTGTATTTTCGGCCGCTCTCAGAGCAAAATATGTAGGAATTTAAGAAATAAAGTAAAAAATGTGTGCAGTTGGTCGGCGTTTTGATTATTTTAAATATATGAAAGCAGAGCATGTGAGACGCTTTAAAATGTTTGCTGGTTTTATTTTAAGATTTGTTTAAATTTGAACAACAATCGGAAGCCTGAAATTAACTGTGTGGGGACTGCTTTTAAGAAAGTTTTTGAATCTGAAGTAATTTCTGCTTTGTTTCGTTGCCGACGGTAAGATATGGATTCTCTTGTTCATAGCAGAGACCAAAGAAAGAAGACAAATTGTAGGTTTCACTTGGCGCTATCAGTCGGAAAGTTGATGATCACCGTTCATGGGAATCAAATGTTGTTAACTTCATCGGATACTAGGAGGAGCAGAACGGTTATACAAATCGATTTGACGCCAAATCTCACAAGAAACTAGCTCCATTTGTTGAAGAAAAAAATAGTTTTTCTCCATGATAACAACACAAAACGAATAGTGGTGGTGGAGTGGGGTAGTTCGTGATCGCAACAGAGTGCGAATAGCGGCAACCTACAAGAGGAAGTACTCTCGCCACTTCTCTAGATCGTGGTTGTCAATGATCATTTGGAAAAGCTTGAGGAAGTCGGTTGCCGAGTAGCTGACTACGCAGACAGGGAAATTTTCTGAATACCGTGTACGAGCTAACTCAGCTCAAGGAATGTTGGTATCCTTGGCAACTGGCCGGCTGAAAACGGCCTCTACGTGAATCTTAGCAAGAACGAACTGGCTTTATTTACTAGGAAGTACAAAATACGGAAGGAACACGTCTTTGGCCTGTTTAGAGAGTTAAGTACACAGCACATAGGGCTCATCCAAGGCAAGAGCCTTTCGTGGAACGCAACATCGAAGAAAGAGCAAGAAAGACATCGGTTGATCTATACTTTTTCATTGGTAAAATATGAGATTCTGGGAGAAAAGGTAGTTTTCTGACTCTCTGAAAACGTAGTTATGCCCATAGGATTTTACGGAAACTTTGTTTGGTGGGAGATTCTGGAAAAGGCAACACTACTCGAACAGCCACATCAACTGTGGCACTGAATGTCCTTCCGTATATAGCACTGGTGGATATAACTGCGACGTGTGTGGCCACGAAAGCTGACCTAAGGCTCAGAGAATCTGGGTACTTAAATGACTGGGTGTCTGGATGCTTTGAGATCAAATCAAGCTTTGGTTTCATTCAAGACTACTTGTATTACTAGACTCCCGAACTTGACCCCAGCTGGCGGTGAGTTTATTTTAAGGGATTGATCAAAGCTTGCGGGGAAGATTGGGGAAAGAATACACTTTCGGAAACTTTCCATCAATACCAGTTTTAGGCTTCTGGCGTGCAGCCTACTTCAGTGACTATACCCTCCGATAGTTGGACAGCGATATTAGTCTTGAGTTCGATGACTGTGCGCTCAAGACTGATGAAATGATGTCTAGGATCCTTATTATTAGCATCGAGCTGTTTTATGATTATACTGGTTTGGGTACCTGGCCGAAGCGTAACTGCAGGAAACTGTAAGGCTCATGAGCTTGCTAGACAAACACTTCTATTTCAATAACTTCGAAACGGTAACGCATAGGTACACCGTTTTCATCTTGTGGTTCACTACTGAACTGTTAGGCCTCAAACCAAATTAACAAGCCCTGGGCGGCTACCAGCAACAGTACAGTCGCAAAATTCTTCTCTCTGAGGTAAACCGTAACAAGTTTATTGAAATTTTCTTCCTCAGCTTGGTTCTCCTCGGAATGGTTGTAGGAGTTCTAACAGGATTGAGTAAGGTTGCATATATTACCGGATGCAAACTGCATCAGTGGCTTAGAAAAAGATGAGATAGTATCATCTCGACATTTTCTCCTTGAATGTACGGCTAGATCAAGACAAAAAGCGGATCTTACTAGTTTAGACATCCGCTTGGAATAGGAGAAGCGGCAATAATCACCTAAGCAAATTTGTGTTGAGTTCTGGGCGTTTTTGCCGATAGCTGGAGGACTGCACATAATGTCTAAGAGTGATCCCTCGCGATCCGGAGGAATCAGCCAACTAACCTCACCTAACCTAACCTAACCGTGATAACAAATTGACTTACATCTCTAACATCCCCATGGTTAATAGATTGAACTAGACTACCAACTGGTGACCCATTCTCCAGATTTGCATAGTAGATCATAGTAGGTTCTCTCAGAAATATATTTTTAAGAAGGTTTAAAGAAATTAAGGCATTACTGAACCAAATGCATCGAGCTTAAAAAAAATATGCGGAGAAAATCGCAATTTTTTTCCTTTGTAGACTGGTATCAGAGCAACCTTATATTTCATTTGAAAGTTAACCGAGTACATTGCCGAACCGTCCTGCTTATTTGATATTTTCTATTGATATTTGGTGTTAACTGTGTTCGTAGCCACCTATTAAGTGACTATAAACTATAAAACACGAGTAAAGTAGTCTATGGAGCTCAGCTTCTCTCACTGACCTTCAGATATTCATTAATTTTCCTTCATTGCATTCTTTAATGTCTCTCAGTCTTTAATATCTCTTAGCTAATATTGAAATTAACCCTCTAGTGCATATGCCTGCCTACAGACGGGGTGTTTTCAAAATCAGATATAAAATATTTCTTTTAATATTAAAATTCGGATTTTTTTTCAAAAGAACGCTTAAAGTTCAACTTACGTAATGGTTTTTTCAGATTGGCAATACTACTTCTAGTTTTGACGTACTGTCAATTTGAAGTGACAGATTAGCACTTTCCCGCCAATTTAATTATTTTTGCAATCAACACAATTTTCTGAACAACAAGAAATATAAATTCTTGTGTCGTTTCAAGTTGAAAAAAATACTTACGGGTGTGGAATTTTGTGCTCTTTATGATAGTGTTCGATTTATAATAAAAAAACTAATAGCAGGTGAGTAAATTCGAAAATATTGAACTCCGCCTTGAGGCGGACTCATGCATTGCGCTGCCTACCTTTTTCAAGTAAAATGAAATATTTGTGATACAATTGAAAATTTTTCTTATTTTATTATTGAATAATAATCAGATATGTCGCGTTATTCTAAGACCCATATGACGGATGAAGAAATTCGACAATATTTCGAAGAGTCGCAATTGGTAACTGATACTTCCGACAATGAATGCGATTTTGATAGTGACGATTCTGATATGGATCCAACCTACTCACTACCGGAAAATGATACGATCATTGATGCAATGCTAAACTCCTCAGAAATGATGCGAAACGCAATCGAATGCAGTTTGAATGTGACAGACTTTGAAGAAAATGCTGAAATAATTGAGCTGCCACCGATTCCTCCATTGCCTGTTTGTGACGTTACTTCTAGTGTATTCTTACCGTCGACAGTGACACGTTCTGTGCACAAAGCATTAGAATCGCAAGAAAAAATCGGAGTCCTACCAGCTGCAAGTGATTTGAGAAACGATATGAGTGCGATAAGATCGATTCTTTGGAAGAAGAAAAAACTTCAGCTGAGTGTTGCAGATTTGGCTTTTCAAGGCCAGGACATGCCGGATTTTTTAAAATGTTTAAAAACACCTTACGACTGCTTTGCATATTTTGTGACCGAAGACTTTCTGAAGGTAATTTCTAATATATAACAGTTTATTAAATTTTTAATAAAAATTTTGCAGGCAATAGCCTTACAGATGAACTTGTATGCCAAGCAAAAAGATATATCTTCAAAGTTTTGTATCGATCACCAAGAGCTGCGTAAGTTTTTGGGAATATTGTTGTTTACGTCTGTTTATCGCTTTCCTAACAGTCGCTCATATTGGGGACAATACGGATTAGATCCGATACGTTTATCCATGACATGCAATCGATTTGAAGAAATTAGAAACCACTTGCATTTCAATAATGATGCGTCTCGTATAGAGAAAGGTCAACCTGGTTATGACCTCTTGTATAAAATAAGGCCGCTAGTAAAACATTTCAACCAACGTTTTTCTTCAGTTCCAATGCGGCAGAGACTTTGCGTTGATGAGCAAATGTGTGCCACGAAAATGAGTGGAAACCCAGTGAGGCAATATATGCCAGCAAAACCTCACAAATGGGGAGCGAAACTATTCGTGATTTGCGATTCCTTTGGATATTCGTATTCCTTTGAAGTTTATTGTGGCGCCGGCGATAACAAAATTTTGCCAAATTGTCCAGATCTTGGTGCTGCATCCAATGTTGTAGTTAGGTTGTCACAAGTCATACCAAACAATGCCAATCATATTATTTACTTTGACAACTTTTATACCTCATTGGGATTGCTATTATATATGAGAAGTCGCGGAATTCACAGTTTAGGTACAGTGCGAGGAAATCGAGTACCAAATATAAAACTTTCCACAGACGCAGAGCTGCAATCAAAAAAAGTAGCACGTGGGTATAATGAAGAATACGTGGGAAGTGTTTTTGGAGTAGACATAAGCAGCGTTTTGTGGTACGACACAAGAGCAGTTCGTCTGTTATCCACCTACGTAGGAACAGATGCAATTGTACATAATGAAAGTTCATATTCCTTAAAGGCAAATCGTTGGGATCGAAAATTGAAACAAAATGTTGAGGTGGATTGTCCAGCTATTGTGAAAGAATACAACCAGCATATGGGTGGTGTGGATTTGGTTGACGGATTGATTGGTCGATACCACATAAAAATGAAAACCAGAAAATGGACAAATAAATTATTTTACCACATGCTGGACGTGAGTATGGTGAATGCATATTGTCTTTATAACCGACTAAATAAGGACGTCCTAAAGTGTAAACTTCCTGACTTCAGATCAGAAGTGGCAGAAACACTTTGTTTGATTGGTTCGACAAAACCTGTAAAACGTGGTCGTCCATCGTCTTTAACACCTCCACCAAAAGCTAAAAAGACGTATCACCTATCAGAAAATATAAGATACGATCAAATAGGACACTGGTGTAAGTTTTTGGACCGCTCAGGCAAAAAAATGTGCAAATTTCGTGGATGCAAATCAGAAACTCAGGCATTTTGCATTAAATGTAAAATTAATTTATGCAATTCAACGGCAAAAGATTGTTTTTTCAAATATCACAATAAAGAAGAAATGAAAACATAAATTTATATGAACAATAAGGGTTAATGCATAGGTCCGCCTTGAGGCGGGATTTTTATTTTACCTGTAAAAGGTACACAAATTGACAAATCGAAAAACTAACATCAGATTCGTCTTCACAGACCTGAATATAGTCTAATATAAAAATCACAGTCGAAACAAAAATTCATGCATTAGAGGGTTAAGTATTCGAAAATATTGCGCTGTCTACATTTCGCTCTCCACTGCTGTCAGTACACAATTACTATTCAGTGGAACGGAGAAGAAGTTTTTATAATCACACAACTAGCCTCACTCTTTGGCTTGTCAGCTGCTCTCTGACATTTTAATTGCGAAAAGATCAAAGTTTCTTAGAATATTTCTTAAAACATCGAAAGTGTCTTAAAGGAGTTTTTGAACGCACACACTCTCACTCGCATAAAAGTGGGAAAAAGTAGCAGAAATTCGTACATTTTAGTGGGAAAACTTTGAGTGTGCGCAAATTTGATTTCAAATTAATTTTTATACTTCTACAAACTCAGCGCGCGCACTTCATCGCGAGGAGTCTTGGAAAGCTTACAAGTGCAACGCACACACACACACATATATCCACATGCACGTAATGAAATTTATATACGGCTGGGCAACGACAAGCGCCACCAGCTGTTGGCCATAACTCTTTGCCAAGTTGTCAAGAGTTCGCCAGGCCAAAGTACTTCAGCGCTTACGAGTACCAATACGAGTGGTCAACTTTATTTGCGCTCAAGTATTGCCCGTGCGCTGCTGAGACCGTTATTGCCCGGTGTCGCTGCCAAAAAGCGCTGCAGCTGCTGGTGTGTGGCACTGATATTGCCTTCGGGCGAGCGCACTGTTGTATTGGCATTGTGTGGGGAGTTGGCGCGCGCCTTGGCTGCCCCATAATTTATGGCCTAGATTTGTTTGCTGTGGCCAAAAGAAAAAGTAAAAACATAAAAAGTGCAAATAGGAGGTAAAAACCGAGTTTTGGGCCTTTTTCGCGCGGCGCGTCACAGTTGAAGAAAATGAATTTTCATTTCTCTTACACTCGACTTCACTTTGCGCATTCCATTTGTCTTTTGCACTCTGATTGCATTTTACGTTGCCATTTTCACTTTTATTCGTCTGCTATTATTTTTCTACCCTTGTGAGTGCACGCACACACCCACACATATACACTGGCGTATAAATTGTAGAGACGGAAGTGTTCGCCAGGCGGAACACGCTGACCATTGAGTCGGCTGTTGGTCAGCGATGTGCGGTTTGCTTTTCACTATTCATCGCTTTTGGCACACACAAATCCCAATGAAAGCGAAAATATCATCGAAGCTCAAAGAAAAAAAAAAAAAAAAAGAAACAACGTCAACTTCGATGGCATCGAAACTGAAATACCCTTCACAAATAAAAAGTGTTCATATAAGAACCTGTTTTCGATCGCTCAGTTTGTACGAAGGCTATAACCAATAGCGATACGATCTGAATAATTTCTTCGGTGTTCGCAACATTGACTAAGGCAATAGTCCGTGCCGAATTCCGTTAAGATATTTCGTCTAAAGAGTTCTTCTTACAAACAATTGAGTTCGATCGTGCAGTTTGTAAGCCATCTCTATGCTTTAGTGATCCGATATGGACAGGTCTGACAAATGAGAAGCTTTTCAAAAACTGAGACGCAGTACCCGCCGGTGAAAGCAGAAGAAGAGGAAGACCTCTATTTCGTTGGAAAGATGTATCCGTTCACATATAAAGATCTCGATCGGTGGATGATCAGTGGATTATAAAAAATACATTTCGTGGCATGCAGAGTCGCATTATGTTGTTGTTGTTTAAGCGGTTATTCTAACTCAATTAGAAAAAAATTATATGATTTTAATCGTCCCCGTCTTACGAAGGATTGAGCTTGAAGAGGTCACCTAAAGTCACCTAAAAAGAAGGTTAAACTTAAATCTTCTTCTGCATCATCTACATGGGTATCACTAGGCAACTCAAGCTCATCAGTAAAGGTTAATTTTCTGTAGGAAGTTCGACGAAGATGATGTTTGAAAGTGGTTTCAGTTTCAAACAGAATATTCTTTACGGAGCTATTCGCGATTATGGGTGATTAAATTCGAGGTTCCCTATTTAAAAAAAAAACAAAAAAAAAAAAAAAAAAAAAAAAAAAAAAAAAAAAACTTCAAATTTAATGGAGAATGCTTACCATCATTCGATAGAACACGATTTGGAATTTATTTTTAGAAGATTATCTCTTTCAAATGTTGGTCGCACCTACGTCTTAGATGGTCCATCCGTTAAATCGAATTTTCGATGACTCGTTCAATCATTTTGACTGCTTACCGGCGAATGACACGCATGATATTTTGCTCCAAGGCCTCAATCGAAGAGGGATTGTCCGCATAGACTTCAGATTTTACATATCCCCACCGATAAAAGTCTAACGTTGTGATACTATCGATCTTGATGGCCAATCGACGGGCCTAAAATGTGAAATTATCTGCTCACCTATGTGTTGTACGAGGTATGACAATTAAGTAATGAGACTGATTCTATAAAAACCGCATGTTTGTTGTTATTCTACAACTATGCCATCGCCTTCAAAGTAGTCCCCTTGGGCAGCTATGCAGCTATTCCAGCGCGTTTTCCATGCTTCGTAACATTTCTGGAACGCTTCGACTGGGATGTCCGCGAGTACCCTCGTCACGGCCGCCTGGATGTCCGTAATCGACTCAAAATGGATTCCTTTGACGACACGGCGATTCCTTTAGAGGCCAAATACTGGAACATGTTGAGGGCGGTGTGGGACGGCGCGTTATCCTGATGAAGGATCCAGTTACGAGCGATGTCTGGACGCAGCCTGTTGACTCGTTTTCGCAATCTTTCGAGTACTTGGCAATAGTAGACTTGATTCACAGCTTTCTCCGGTGGAACGGATTCTTTGTGGACGATTCCACGGCTATCAAAAAAGGCAATAATCATCGTTTTCACCTTCGACTTGCTCATGCACATGAGACAACCATTGTGAGCTTTGGCGTTTGGTTTACGGGTCTAAGAGCACTATCACCATACACTCTTACAATTTTAGCGTACGTAAATTTTATCGCGGCGCGTTGCTCTTCATTTCGTTTTTTCAATTTCGTGACGAGTATTACAAACACACGTCTACTCAACTTGACGCAGCAGGCGAACTAAACAAGCTAGAGCGATGATACATATATCAATGGAGAGGAAAGGGATGCCGAAAAAAGATAAAGGGAATTTCAAGGGCACAGGTTTACCACAAGCGCGGCAACAAAATCAGTCTTATTACTTAATTGTCAAGCTTCTTAAATCCATTGATTGATGGGATGTGGCGTCGTCTTGTTGAAAACAAATGTCGTCCAGTTTACAAGCTTCAATTTCAGGCAACAAATAACCGGCTATCATGGCGCGATTAAGGTCGCCATTGACGGTTACTTTTTTACCGGTATCGGAGTAGTAAAGATATTATTTGAAATATAGATCATAATCTATTAATAATGCCATTCCGACAAAGAATTTTATAAAAGTAGTACAAAACCTTAGCTTCAATAGCATTGAGGCTTACCCTAAGTTTATCCACAGTTGCCAAAATTGGCATACGTTGTCTTATCTGGTTGCCTAACTACGTTGGGATTTCCAACAGTGACTTTATGGCTATAGAAAAAAATCATACGAGAGCTGGCTCAAATCGAACGAAGCGAGAGGCTTTATACAACGATTCACACAGGAATATCTATAAGCACTTCTGTATGTGCATATGTAACGAATGTATGACCCCGGTGAAAGAAATATACAAATGGTATTGGAATTGTAAGAAAAGTCAAGTCACAAAAGTAGAAAATTCGAAAACGCGATTACTCTATGTCAGTCAGTAAGCCTTTCGGGGCAACCACAAAAAGTTCGCAGTTCAACTTCATTCAAGCAGGCCGTTCATTCATTCGTACATTTCAGTGTTGTTGATTTTGCAGTGGAATTTTTTTTCAATTCCTGCCAACGCGCTACACCAGGCTGGTCTCGCTGGCGCTGCCACCATGAACTGGGAATTGCCAAATCACTTAACGGCATGCGGGCAAATTGCACCTACCTCACTCGTTCTTCACTTTTCCTAATTTAGTACCAGCCCATCAGCCATTCAACCCATAGACTTCTATGCTTTTTTGCTGTGGCCGACTTTTTGAACCCTCTGTGTATTTTCGAGTATTACATTTCATTTATATTTTATTAATTGCTTGAAACATTTCCTTTCTCGTTTCATTTGCCGTTTTTTTGTTGGTTAAGTTTGCACTTGTGTTCCGTTATATGTTAATGTCAATCTCTGTATCACGTGCTTTCGTGACATTTCAATTGCATCGTTGAACTTTAATGACACTCCGCATAGTTCGGTATAATTTCGAAAGAAAATGAGCAAATAACATGAATTCCCAAGCACGAATGGCTTAAATGGGTTAAAGGCTTTATTAAGCGCAAATAATGTTTAAAATTAAATCTAATTATGCAAACTTTTGTCTAAAAATAAATGTAATTTTGTTTTCTAAAATGACTGTAAGCAAGTGACAACAACAAAATCTCGTAAAATCCATTTTGAATTTGAAGTTGTTTTAAAATTTTTATTAAAAGAACTGCTTCGGCGAGATATTCAGGGATCAGAGGATTTGAAAGGTTGGGTCACATTCGGGGTTGTAAGGATTGAAAGCATCTCCAAAGCGAGGTTCTGTGAGAATTACTCCAAACTAACTAATTAAATAAATAAAGCTTCACATCTATAGTGAATACTACGCTGGCTTCCACAACATTATTTTGAGGAATCACAGCTCTTAGCAGCAGGTTAGGATACTGCAATAACTACGCCACAAGCATTCTACGTACATATTTACGGATGTTGTCTATTTATTGTAAGAAGACTGTCGTTACGATGGATAATATTATCGCTACTTCGAGTTTTTTCATATCTCATGTTAATAAACGTTTGATATCACGCCTCCGTGTTTAAAAGCATGGTAAGTGTGTGGTCTGGACTTGAAGTTTAAGCTAAAAAAGAAGCTTAGGATATCTCTTATATCATAAATTGTCACAAAGGTTCAGAGCTCTTAACAATTCAAGGAGCTACTGGGTGCGATAAAGGTAATATGATTCCTGTTCAAGTAGATGGTTTCAAAGACTTTGAGTCTGCTTCTACAAATTGCTAAGCAAGCGAGAATCAAGTGTTTTGTAGTTTTCTTTTTTATGTCGCAAAACCGATAGTTTGAAAGCATTTGTTTCGGGGAGGTTGATCATATCTCTAAATCTTGCTAGGTAGTAACCTTCCAACAGCAGCTTGAGGTGGCGCATTCTTGTTGCCTGTTGATAATGCTGTGCTCTTCTCATTCTCTACTCCATGCGGAGCAACTCATTTATGGTGTAGGACCTCACCGCAATGCATGGTGTTGGCTACATTATCCTGGAAGCTGTCGCAGAGCAGGCTAGTTGGTCGGTCAGCTCATTGCTGGTGCGGCACCCAGATCCGGTGTACACGGTTGCAAACTGATTAGCGGTTTAGCTTTCCTATACACTCTTGCACTAAAAGCGATTTGACTTTGTAATCTGACATCACTTTTAGTGCCACTTGACTATCACTGAGTATAGCGAGTCTTTGCAGTTTCAATTGTGGAAGGCCCACCGAAGACTGCCACTGCGTTGCCTTCGATGTCCAAGCAATCGCTCGATAAGTGACAGTGGGCCTTTCGATCGTAGTGTACAGCCCCCGGATCTACCGGCTAACCATCTGCATGAGAGCTTTGGTGGCTCTGGAAAGTGTTAATTGGATATATCTAGTCCACCGTAAGGTAGAGTCTAATGTAAGGCCTACGAATTTGACTAATTTATTCTGCTACCAAGTGTTAGGGGATTTAAGCCCAGAAGAGATATTCGTTTAGTGTTTGTCGTCGTTGTTTCGTCGCCGAAGTTCGATTACTGTTTATTGTCTCTGGATAGAGTTCTATTTGTTAAACGTACGCTATTAGAAGAAGCTACTTAATCATCAGATTCATTTAAATCAATGGTCACTGGAGAATCAATGGCAACTGCAAAGTCGGTGAGGGCGCATCGCCTCATATCGGAGGTGCTGGGCTATGAGTAGCTCTGTGTGACCGCGAGATCCCTGTTACTGGACACTGTTCTATAGGCATTCATGCAGTACGCCTTAAAATCCTGCGGACTTTTAATTTAAGAATTGTATGGAGGGGGGTGAGGTAGAAACACACAGGCATTTTCTCCTCTAATGTCTGGCCTAAAGACGTAACCGAACTTAATATTAGCTGTTTCAACAAATTTGTGACAGTCTCGAGAAGCTTTGTCACTTTCTAAGGTTCTTATGAGCTAATTACCATATTTAGGCACCACAACGGACCAGCGCTCTAAGTTATCCAAGTGAGACCTTTGTAAGAACCGAGCTCTTAACCTAACCAAAATTACGTACTTATATTATTGTATGTAAATCAAACATTATTTATTGTTTGATAATTGTAACATTTTAACATATAACCCTATGCGAACAAGATGTTTGGAATACTCTGAGCTATTGATAGACAGACGACGGTGTCGTTACGAATTCCCCCCAAAAAAAAAACTTATGAATCTACAACTTGATTATCCAGAACTCTTATACATATACTGCCTGTACGATCTTGACAGTAGCATAGCAAGAAAGGTCAAGTCGTGATAGTCATGCAAGCCGTCGCAAGAGTCATGTGTAAAGCGGTAGATCAGAAATAAACGATATTCTTACTGGCACTCAATGGAAGGGACTGTAGGAACATGACTGGAATGTTCACTGGACCTAGTCGGGTGGTGACACACACCTGCAGAATGCGACTAATAGATCGAGAAAACTCCAGCAGGTAGAAGGGCAAGGCATCTGGGAAACTAGGGACAATTATACCGCATTCGCATGGTAACGCTTTAAGCATTTGTGGCCCCCCAGTATGAGATACTAAATGAGGTCATTGGATCTGCTGAAATTTGACTACTAATGAAGTACGTGGAGTGACTTATTCTGGTTTCGCTTGATTAGATCCAAAACCGTTCTACCCCTTGCTTATTAGAAGACTAAACTCACCTAAACTGGAACGTGACACAGTCAAACCATATATTTCAGACAGACTATTGGCCTTCGACCTCACTTGCGAGAACTAAGTATCGAGTGAGATTTGTATGACAATATAACAAACTCAACTGAATGTAATTCTTTAATTAGCGATAAGACTGCCTTCGTAACTTGAATAAAAAATGCAATTAAGTAGGCAATTCAGGCATTACGTTGTTGAAAGTCGTAATAAAAAATAGGTAGTGTCTTTAGGTTATATATCTGTCGAATCTGTTCGTTGGCGTACATTTTGGGCTTATAAGATGCATCCGAAGAAAAATATGTAATCATTTGACGATAAAAGCCATTTCTCGAGCAAGTAAAGAAAGTGACTCAGTCTTCTGTCGAGGCTGTGCTTTTATAGATATATAACAGGTCAATAATTTTTTAAACCCCGAAGTTATTCGATCGATTCGTATAATTCAAAATAGTTCCCTTCAAGGCTTATACTCTGACTGTGGCGGTCTTACAACTTTTCGATATCATTTTTGTACTACGATTTCTCATTTGCTTAAAAATAAGCCTGCTTTTCGGCGATCACCTCTTCATTCGACGAAAATTTCTTCTTATCAAGCATACCTTTGACATCTGAGGACAGAAAAAAGCTGCTGGTAGCCAGATCTGGAGAATGCGGTAGAGGCCGCAGCGTTTCGAAGACCAATTCATGGATATTTACCATCGTTTCCACTGCCTCGTGAACGAAGTATTGTCTCGGTGAAACGGCGCTTTCTTTTCCTAGAAACACAATCTTTTTTCGGCGATGTGACCGCCGGTTCCTCTTCTTTTAAGTAGTCAGTAAAACTTATTCCGTATGCACCCCAAATAGACAGACGTCATAACCTTGCTAGCTGACTTTTTTGTTCTTCCACGCTTTGGAGCGGGCGCATCGTATGTAGGCCACTTGGATGAATGTCGATTGAACTTTGGCGTGAAATGATGAAATCACTTTTCATACATTGCCACATATCGATGTAAGAGGTCGGGTTTATTACCCTTGTACACCCCTAACACTTTTCCGAATTATCAACTCGTCGTTGTTTTTGGCCAAAAGTGAGCTCGCGCGGCCCCCACTTTGCACAGAGCATTCTCATACCCAAATATTCGTAAATGATAAACGTTATTATTATTTAGACACGTGTAGTTGATATCTTTAAATTGCAGGCAATCACGAACAACTTTATTTTATCGTCTTTCAAAAATATGTTGTATTATTGGGGTCACTGTGTTCAGTACAAATGAAGTAGTTTTGAGATTAACTACGTACTTTAGCAGATAAATTTATGAATCTACTCCGATTAGGTGGTCCTAAACACATTTTAAGCGTTCTTCCATTTCATCTGTATCAGTGGTTGCGTGATTCATTTTGTTGCTTACTTCATCGCCCCTGAACGGTTAAGGGGTTGTTCAGTTCTTCCAGCTTCGGAGCCGCTCCACAGCGATAGAGTGGTGATCAACTGTACCGGAGAGTGTATTCGCCACTCATTCATTCGGGTTGTGAACTTTTCCTCGTTTCTGCTTATCACTCTCAAGGCTTGCAATTCATTCTCATTTAAATACAATTTTTACAACTTCAACAAGAAACTTCTAAACTTGACACAATACATGTTTGTTATTGTTGTGCACTGGCATTGTTTGGCACACAGCTTGCTACTTGGCGTGTATTTGCTATTCTCTGCGCTTTTCAGGTTTCACTCGAGTGTATAAATGGCAGTCGCTCTCAGCTCTTCAAGTTGCTTCTGGCTAAAGAGTGCAAGTTCAAGCGTTTCTTTGGATACTCACACCAATGCACAAGCATGTATAAATATGGAGCTCTATTTGGCTTCACTTGTTAATATCTTTGTTTAACTATCTATGGGTGCATATGTGTGTGTGTGTGTGTGTGTGTCGGCCATAAGAAACTTTGCATACAAAGAGGCGGAATGTGAAGTGAGAGAACTTGAGCTTCTGACTTCTGCAGCCAATTGTTGTTAAACGTAAAGTGCAAGGATGCAGCAAAAGTATACAAAAGTAGCAGAAACACACACACGCACACACACACATACATTTACAATGCAAGAAAAATATTTAGCAATTGTTTTGTGTATTGCGGCAGTTTTGTTGCAGCTGCTTGAACCAACAAGCGAAGCATAATAAACGACAAAGTTATTCAATTTTTCAAATACGCTGCTGCACATTTTCATTATAACGGTATGTGTTGCTAGTTGTGTTGAGTAACAGTGGCCTTGCGAATGGCAAGTTGCAAGGCAAGGTTCAGAAAATAGCGTAAAGTGAAAATGTAAGTGACTGCATATAGAAGGTGCCATGTTTTTGTTGTTGCTGTTGCTGTAAGCTAGGTATGTGTTTATGATAGTATAGTGGGAACAAAAAGAAACAAACATTAACAACAAACTATAATTTCAACAGCTTCGGAGATTTTCCGCCCTAGGGTTGTATGGTAATAGAGAGCCGCAGTTGGGAGCTTGGCGATATGAGTGTGATTATGAACGAGTTGTACTTATTTATGCAAGTTTTCAACTGTCGTACCTTAACACTTTGCATAAGCGACAATGACAATAACATTTTGTTTTTGTAAATCTTTATCTTTCCAATCCCACAGCTTGCTGCAGTGCTTGCACAACCAAAATCTCTTGTTCTTTTTAATCAAACTTTTCCACAAAAGCTTTTGTACTTTATACTTCGCTTCAAGAGCGGCATGAATGCCGTTATATTTGGTTGGCGGTCTGCACAATAGGCGTATCATCAACTCAGCTCGTTGACTTGGAAGTAAGCAAAGGTGTGAATGTGGCGGTGAAGATAAGTAGGTAGTGCAGAAGTTTTAAAATTGGCTTGTAAGTGTTGAGTGAATGCCTTCTTGGATTAGAGCTTATTTAG
Source organism: Bactrocera correcta (assembly GCA_027475135.1). Classification (NCBI taxonomy): domain Eukaryota; kingdom Metazoa; phylum Arthropoda; class Insecta; order Diptera; family Tephritidae; genus Bactrocera; species Bactrocera correcta. Next base: position 46,659,834 of record CM050323.1, read on the forward strand.
CTTGAGAGTGTACTTTGTTGTCATACTGGCGAAATGACAAGAGCCTGGCGCTTTTTACGGTTCCCTTACCACATAATACATAGTCGGAAGAAGACTCGGAGTTCTTTAAAGATTTTATAAACTTATTATTATTCGAATCTATATGGTTTCTTCTTTTTTTATTGGCGTAGACGTCGCTAACGTGGTTATAGCCGAGTTTACAACAGCGCGTCAGGAGTTGCAAGAAGCAGCCAGGTCCCTCTCCGCCTGGTCTAATAACGTCAATGTAATAGAGATCTTCCTCCTCTTCTGCCGCGGATACTGCATCGAATACTCTCAGAGATGGAGTGTTTTTGTCCAATCAGACAACATGACTTAGCCGGCGTAGCTGCTGTTTCTTAATTCGCCGAAATATGTCAATTCGTCGTACATTTCGTGCAGCTCATCGTTTCATCGAATGCGGTATTCGCCGTTGCTGCTGCAAAGAAGTCGTTTTCTGAGGAATTTTTCATATCACCTCAGACTAGTTTGAGCCATACCTTCAATTTGAAGGAACCGAAAATGTCAGCATAATTTTTCGAATGACTTTCAAGAAATTAGCGTAAGCGATCAATGATCTGTAGTTCCTGTGAGACCAGTTTTATGCAAAATTGGTGCAACCTTAAGTCTCTAGTATGAACCCAAAGCAAAATACCAAATGTTTCTATGGAATGACTACGTCTAACTCTTTTTTTGTCGCAGCTGTATTTACCAGCATCGGTAAGATCATTTCATTAACTCCTTTCGTCTATCACTTAGTTTTCCAAAGTACTTTTTTGTTGCTAACCTTTGCCTTCGATCTGTAGTAAGCGGAAGATCTTCCCTAAGTGTCAGGCTTGCGATATCTGGAGAAAATGTTGAGAGGTCAAGTAAAGCCCTTAGGTCTAGTCCTTAGGCAGGCATCTCCGACCAATTTCCAGCGCATATTTTTGCCACTTTCTTTATAAATTCATCGCAGTAACTCAATGTAAAGCTCGCTAGAAAGGGCATCTCTATCCAATTCTCATTATGGGGTTCCCTTGTACCCCTATGTGCTCTGACGCTGGATTGTGAGGTAAGCGTTGGTCAGCAGCCATCATTAGTGAAGTTGCGAAAGCTTTCTGGCACAGAGTGGAACGTAAGTGGTCCATTAAATGGTGACCTTACTGGGCACAGTACCATTGGTACTCATGCGGTTAGGCTAAATAATTTGAAGGAAGCGACTTTTCAAAGTTGCAGGAAGGAAGATGAGGTGAAAACATTGAAACACTTTCTCCCCAACTAGCCAGCTTTCGCAAGACTTAAGTTGAAGCACCGTGATTGCCATACTTTCTGCGAACCTGGAAAATCGACTGAAGTAGACGTTGTCCAGCTCAATATATTTGTGGACGGCTCTGCTCTGTGTAGTTATACGACGTTCCTTTTAATCTTTACTTAAGAGTTTTGAGCATTAGAACGAGCAAGCGTCTCTAGCTGTCCAAGTAGGATTATTGGAGACATAACGCAATGTAAATATAAATAAGATCAAGCACTCCATGACCAATCTTGAGCGCACAGTCGGTGAGTTAAAGATTGAATCCGAACCGCTTTGAAGTGGACTGTACTTCGCACCAATATTTTTTCATGATAAAAGTGAAGCAGATTTCTCGGTCTCTAAAGCAAGTAAGTAAACGTGTAAGTTCTATAATGCCTTTCGAGTTCCGAGGTGACGAAGGCGAGAAACTTACTTATAACCACTTCTAATGGTACTCATAACTTGAAGAAGTTTTATTAAGCGCCTCTTTCTGCTTAAACTAATCTATGTTAAGCATTTTCAAACACAAACAACAATCTGTAAAGCGTTAAATTGTTGAAATCATTACCGCAAAATAGTTAATACTGTCTTACATTCGTACATATGCACACACGTATGGAGTAATAGTAGGGTAAATAGTTGAAATATTTCTTGCGCAAAGTTTTTTTTATTGCTCCGTTTATAGCGTTGCCACTCTGAACGTGCGCTTGCTTGGTCCCCGCCTTCAACTGCAGCAAGAAACTGCAATTTTCTCGTTAATTTGTGTTTCATTAGCCAGCAATTTTCCAGAGCTTGCTGCGATTGTGTTTACTTTTATTATAATTTGCTTATTTACCACCGACTGTGGGTGTCAATTAGCGCATAAACCTGCTTATATATCTGCAGTGGCGTTTCTGATCTAGGGGTACAGCGACTGACTGTGCTACGAATTTTTCGTCTTTTCGTTGGCACAAATTGTGCGATTCTAGTGGAATATTTCGTCGAGAGAGGACAAAGACCAAACTCCACTAATCTCCATATATCCATCCTGCTATATAGTAGGAGGTATGGTCAATGACAACATCTGTTGAGTCGACCTTAGGAGGGTTCAGGTGGAAGGTTTTGCGGAAGATTTATGATCCTTTGCGCATTGGCAACTGCGAATAGCGCATTCGATGCAAAGATGAGTATGAGATATTGACATAGTTCAGCGAATTAAGAGACAGCGGCTACGATGGCTAAGTCATCTTGTTTGATTGAAAGAGAACACTCCAGCTTTGAAGGTTTTCGATGCAGTACCCGCCGGTTGAAGCAGAGGTAGAGGAAGACCTACACTCCGTTGGAGAGGTAAGGTGGAGAGGACTGACAAAAAGAAGAAAGAAAAGTATAGGTTCGCTATTTTTAAAATTCGTATTCTCTAAGAACATTATTTTGTCGCTTTCCAGATTTACTTAGACTTCTGTTGAACCACATTGATTACCTTTTGATTTGTTTACCTCTTTTACTCATTCTAAACAACAAAAATAGAATTTTTATATACTATACTACCCCTTCTCAATCGGCGCCACTGTCAAAACGCTTCACTTGCTGCCTGCATTGAACCATTATTTGCTTCACACCCTTCTCGCCCGTTAAGTGGTACTAAAGTTACACACGCGCAAAAAAATACGATAACAGGAGAATACGGTAAAAGTGCATTGTGGTGAAAAGGGCATAATGAATGCCAACAACAATATTACTATCACTTCTGCTTCACTTGAACAAGTTGGCAGAAATTGATTTAAACTTAAGTGGAACTTAACGATCATGTAGGGTTAATAAGGCATCAGCAAGTGGTAGTGTGTATACTCTCCCCGGCTTTAATATGCGCAGATAGAGGCGAGGTTAAACATTTTCACAATTTCATTATATTAAAGTCTAGACATACTCAGATTTTTCTACGACTTGAAATAGACCCTTGTAATAATATTTCCAGTTTTTTATGTACCACGCAACTCTTAAAGTTTATTTATAAACCAGGAAGTATAGTAACGTTTAATGTTTTAACATACTTTAGGGTTTTTCTGAAATGAAATAGCGGTAATCGAATCCTTTTATAACCAAACATATTCTCGATTATCCGTTTACTCTTTCTATTGCAGCTTTTTGTGAAATTTTTCTTCTTTGTGTCCAGAAGCAGACAACTTCACGGTCATTAAACGGCATCGAGGGCAAGTTACACAAAATTCCCCCCATTGACACTCGATAGAAGAGACTGTAGGATAAAGATCCGAATACGTATACTAACTGGTCACTGTCTGGTGGCGGCACAGGCCGCAGAATGGGGCTGACAGATCAAGAAGACTGCAGGAAATGTGTAGAGCAGGGCACCAGAGAAACAATGGAGCATCTCTTGTGCACTTGTCTCGCATTGAAAAGACTACGCTGTAAGCATCTGGGATCCCCACGATATAATACACTAGAGGAGGTTATGACATTGAGGCCGCAGAGTCTGCCTACTTCTCATGGACTGAACTGAGCAACTGAACTTCACCTGTTAACGCAAAGGACCAAAACGTTGCTTATTGGCCTACCAGATTAACCTAACCTAATCTGTACTTCGTAGAACCTAGACATAACTCAAGACTCTACCAATGTTAAACTGGATTAACAATTAATTCGTGGCACTGGCAAGTCATTCTAAGGCTGCTTAAGGTACGGATAACTGCCGTTTCGAAAGAAAATTAGGAATAACGTCATGATGGAAATTGCATAGGCAGCTGTTGAATCAGGTGAAAATCCAGGTCTCCATGTTGTCTGCATATCCATGTATGGATGTTCACCATAAGTCTAAGGATCCACCATTCTTTAAATGAGGTTTGTCACCCTTTACTACTGTCTTCTCTATTAGCTCCTGTACAGAGCTCTGTTAGCTGATGTATTTGCGTGTATTCGTTGTTGTTGTTGTAAAAGTTATCTAGTCCCCGTTATAAAAGTAAGGTTCAGATAAGTCATGGTCATGCTGTTTTGACGGAGTCTGACCATAGAGAGAGGGTGTCAGATGTATAGGGCTAGCAGGGTATTCAAAGAGGTGATAAGGGTGCGAGGACTCATTGCATGCTGGACTTATATTTGGTATGTCGATTCTGGAATTTAACCTACTACAGTATCCAGAACGAAGCTGCTCAAGCATTAATCTCGCTTCTCCCGGTAACTCGAGCTCGTCGTCTGCAATGGGTGGTGGTTTAACTGCAAGTACGCCATTCACTAAGACGGAGTCGTTGAAGGTGTTTATGGCTCCAATGTAAATGGCGGTCAGTGCATGTCTGAAGCCAGTTTCATCCGAAGCGTGGTCGGCGTATTGTGTTAGGTCGTCGGTGTAGTTAAAGAAGGACCTCTTCATGATCCTAGGAGACGGTTTCGCTTCAAACAAGCGACTGCAGGAATGGTTTCTCCCAGCAGAACTACTGGGGGAGTAGTTCATTATGCTACTTAACTGGGACCCTATGGGCCTCCATGTGTAGGTGTTCGATATGAGGCAACAAGAGGAGTTCCGTCATAGTCCGGAGTGCAGTGTTTTGGCATGTCTGAAGCTTTTTCGTCATGAGGAAGGGCTCATAGTCAGCAATACACGAATTCTTCTTCCTGGGTGTTAGTGGACGGCATACTAGCTATACCGTCAATAGCAACACTGAATATGTTTCTGAAAGCACTAATTTGTGAGTACGATCATGCTCAGGTGTATGGTTTTTTGAATAATTGTAGTTCGTTGCTGGAATCCAATTTTAGATTCGTTTCGATCTCAGTGGTCACAACTGTGTGATAATGCTTGATCTCAAAAATTTTCTTCCAATAACGGTTTTCTCTCGAATCCGTCAAGTGCCTTTCACGTAAAGAAAATATTTTTGTAAAAAGTTCCTTTCAAAGGAATTGAAAGATCCTACCATTTTCGCTGAAACCCAACCCGAAATACCTCAAAGGAGGCTAAGTAGCAGTTCGGCGGCGAAGCTGCTGAAGTGTCGGCATAAAAGTGTTATGATTATTAAGCTCCCGTTAAGTTGTAATCACCAGCACAACACTTCGGTGCTTTTGGGTTGTGGTTTTATGTCTTGCCAAGCGGCTTTTTCAACTCCTTTTTCAATTTCATAATTTCTTGTTGTTGTTATGATGTGTGAGATATTCCGCAGCTGTAACAGTTGTTGCAGCGTAAGTTCATGTTGGCTGTCATTTTGCTGACACTGCAGTTCTGCGACGAGCTCTGTCCGTTGTTGGCGCTTGTAACTTTGCATTGTATGTGTGTGAGTGTGTCCCGTAGATACTGGGGTGTGTCGTGCTATTGTATTACCCTTTGCGCTGCTAACGACATACTACGCTGGAATATTATTTAAGTTTCTTTCTCTGGGTTTTGCTTCTTTTCTCGTTAATGTCGTACAGTTTCGCCAATTTCTTGTTATTTTTCGCTTTTATTTTTCTGTTTATGCTTCATATTTCTTGTTGTTGCAGCGGCTTTCTTTTATATTTCTTACGCCTTTATGCTATTCTGTGGAAATCACTCACGCCTTCGTTCGTTTATTTCCTTGTGGTTGTGGCAACAAAACCAATATTTTACCGTTATTATTTGTTCTTAGCCAACTTTTTCACTTAACTTAACTGCATATTACGTTTATACGTTGTCTGTTTAATATGACTGGGCTAAAATAAGACAAACACTTCCTTCATTATTTCTTGGGAAAATGCCAACGCGCGTTTTGCTTCAAGTGGAAAACTAACGGGATAATTGCACTCAGCTAAATGAGAAACTAGCCAAATTAGACAAATAAGCTTTTTTGTCTATTTTTCCGTGTATTGTTTATGTTATTGGGCACTAATAGTTGTTTTACTTGAAGTAAATATTGAATATAGACATAAAATTGCGTAATATGGCAAGTTTGTGGTGCCACGACCTACTAAAATTCAATGTCCGTGGTGGTACTTATTATTAAGTAAGTATAATTAATTAAGCCTTGAGGAGTACCAAAGGGAATTGCTTGGTGGCTATGACTTGACAGAGCAGCTATACAGCGTTGTTTTTCATATATTGAAAAAAAAAAAATAACAATATATTATATAATACAACATCTAAAATCAAATTCGACCCGACTGATGAAAAATATCCACTTTTTCACTTGTTTGAATACAAATCTTTAAAAATGAGCCTCTCAACTAATATAATCATGTCATTTGATGCCCAGTTAGAAGACAGAAATTAATTGAGGTTTTGCACTGCGACCTATGGTCTTATGTTCTCTCTCCTATATGACATATGTTCACAAACGTCCAGCACTCATAATAATTCCAGGAGCTTGCTGGGCGCTATGGAGGAGATGTAATCATTTTCCACGTAGATGAATTTAACGGTCTCTGCTAGGTGCGGAACAACTCCTTTTCGGTGTGAAACCCCGTCGTAATGCATGATTCTGACCCCATCATCTAAGAAGCAGCCGCAGAACTGGCTAATTCGCCGGTCAGCTCATTGCCGGCTACACCTTTATGTCCCTGCAAGCAGATCAGGTGTACACGGTTGCAAAGTGATAGGTGATTCAGTCGTACTACACACTCCTCCACTAATAGCAATGTGACTTCATAAGGTGAGATCGCTTTTAGTGTCGCTTGACTATCGCTGAGTATAACGATACGTTGGCTACGATCGTTGCGCTTGAGATTCACTTCTGCACACTGACTTATATCAAAGACTTCTACTTGAAAGCTGCTCGGAAAGCATCCCATTAGTATGGATGCCTGTTGAAGACCTACCGAAGACTGCGTTGCCCTCGATGCCCAAGAAATCGCCCCATAAGTGACAATGAGCCTAACGACCATGCTATATATGTAGCTACCTGATGATAGCTGGTTTGCAGCACCATGATCTACAGGGTGGATAGAAGTCCAATCTATGGCAGCCCTTTGTCGTATCAAGATGTATCTTTCTCTGCTCCACAAGGCTATCCCTCATCAGACCAAAAAGATGTTGCCAGAGATCTTGCACACCTTGTTGTAAAATTGGTGGAAAGATGACGCCCCTGAGGACTTATAGTTTGGGAAGGAGAGCAGTGCTTAGTGATTGAGTCTACAGTGAATAATAATAGACCGGCGCATACCCCTACTCGATCCCATTGTAAAGAAATTTGGGTTTGTGTGCTTTTCTTGCAAGCTCATTGGTTGTACAATTTTCGACTGTTTCGCTCTGGCGAAGGACATAGACAATCCTAATACGGATTACTTGAAAGACACAACCGGTAGGCTGAAATAGTCTGAAACTAGAATTAATTAAACCTTTTCGACAGTAGGCTTCCACTGCAATATTTTCGTTGAGCTTCGATCCATCCTCAAAAAAGTTCACTGCGCCTATTCTACAACGACTCCGTCCCACCCACACATGTAACACTCGGCGGTACATAGGTTGCTATATATATTTCTGGACTAGGCAACACTAAGTGTTGCCAGGTGCAATCTGACATTTCCATTGGAAAGTTTGACATTTTTTAGCATAAAATCACTCAGAATGATTTGTCATTTAATCGTGAATTATTTTATTTACAGGGAATTAAAAAATTCATCTCGGCCAAAAAAAGGAATTAACTCGTGAACATTTTCGTGGCATCATTTTTCACAACTTTCGACGTGGATTATCACGACAAGAGTGCACCGATGAACTAAAATCTTTGTATGGCTATGAAGCACCATCCTATAGCACTGTGAAAAACTGTTACAACGAATTCAATCGTGGCCGACGCTCGTTCAAAGACAAATTCCATGAAGGCCGTCCAAAAACAGCCGTTGTGCCAGAAAACATCGATGCCGTACGTGAACTGATAATGCAAGACCGTCATGTAACATACCTTCAGATAGAGGCATGCCTATGCATTTCTCTCACCAGCATACATTCGATATTGCATGAACACCTGGCCGTAAAAAAGGTTTGTTATCGTTGGATCCCGCACAATTTTACAATCGCTCAAAAACAGGCTCGTGTGGAAAAAAAATACGATCGCGGTACTTCAAAAGTCGTTTATAAGATCGTCACAGGGGACGTATGAGCCTGGGCCCGAAACAAAACAGCAATCGACCGTGTGGGTTTTCCAAGACGAGCCAAATCCAACGAAAAAAAAAAAACATTTTTGTTGATAAATATGACTGTTTTCATTATTAGGCCAGAAATATATATAGCAGCCCCCGTATGTGCGTGGAGACGATGCCGCTAGACCTATGTTCCCCGGTCCAAGTTATCAGAAGGGATTTTGGAATGTTCCTTTTCAGAAACCTTGTCTAGGTTTCCCGGAATCTGATAGCAACCTTCACAGTAATCTACCTGCTATATCACAATAAGAAAACATAGAATTTCAATGCATAGCGCCGCGATTAGCATAAATGCCCGTTTCAAATAAAAAAAAAAAAACATAATATACAAAAAAACATATCATACAAATTTCGTTCCATAACTCGAAGTTGCTGTAATTCGAAAGTGTTTTGTGGTTTATGGTGATTCGAACTAGAGAAGATCCACTGTATATTGTACGAGTACATTGAAAATTATTATTATTTTTGTTTTTCGTAATTTTACATTCTACATACTCACCCCGAACTTAATTTCAATTGGCTTGCTAAATAAACTTTCCTACAGCATCATATTACATACAGATTGCTTTTAATTTCCGACAACAGCAATAAAAAGTTAGTCAATTATTAAATGCATCTTCCAGCTGTGATGCTACACTTAATGAATGGCAGGTAGGGACCAAAATGACAGCATTAAAAACATATGTACGCACAACAGCAAACGACGGAAATATGCAAAACATTAATTACATTTAATAATAATTTCCATTTCAAAATCTTCTTAAAAGTTTCGCCTCATTGCACGCAGCGCGTTGCTGTTGTTGTGGAATCATAATGCGCCAGACAGGAAGGAAAATGGTAGATGCAGAGCATGTTGGCTGGATTACCAAAAGGAAACAAAAACAGGAAAATAACGAGGCATTGAGGCTATAATACCATTCACAAGAAAAACAAGCTTAATACAATACAAGGATTCCAAAGTAAATAGGACTTTTTGAATCTAGTCGACATATGTCGACTGGTGCGTTGGAATTTGCTATCCTTATCGATTGTTCAATGAGAATTTCACATTCCATAGCTTGGAAGTGAAGTTATTGCGTTTTGGGTGTCAGTATGTTTGTGTTATCAGTGTGAAAATGAGCTTCGAACAAAGAACCAACATTCAATTTTGTTTTAAAATTGATAAAACTCTCGTAAGGATATCCTGTCAAATGAAAAATTTTTCGATACATTTCCATACAAGAACCTTTCTGACATTAAAAATATCGGGATAACTTAAGTAAAGGTAAATATTGGAATGAGATTATTGGCGCACACTAGATACGGCAGCCAAAATAGGTGATTTTCGGGACTTAAAATCAAGATAATCGATAAATTCTTGTTGTCGATTACCGATTAAAAATTTTTCTGATGTATGGAAGAAAGTTATATAGCATAAATTTCAAAATAACTTATATTTCTCTATTAAATATCTGAAACATAATCGATATATAAAAGTTTCATCTAAAACATCGATTTTTAAAAATAATCGATAAATTATTGATATCGATTTTTTACTAAAGTACCAAAAGAGTAAAAAATTGTTATTTCACCAAAATTTTTTTCATTCAAAATATTATAAAAACCATCAATCCAAGGAAAAAATCGATATTTCGATATATTTTATAACAAAATGTAATGACAAGTACATATATAGTTCCTTATAATGCCTAAAAAGCAAGCTTAAATAAAGTGAACAAAATAAATTATCGACAAACTTTTGATATCGATTTCCGATAAAAATGATTTTCGATACATTTTCCATCAATAACTTAATTTTACCATCAAGAATCAATTTCTATGGCAGCTCTTTGTTATTATGATCTGATCTGAAAAATAAGCAATATCCATACCAAATTTCGTGAATATATCTCGTCAAATGCTCTGTCAAGCTCTAGATACCGATAATTCAGTTTGTATGACAGCTATATGCTATAGTGGTCCGATATCGGACGTTTCGACAAATGAGCAGCTTCTTGGTGAGAAAAGAACGAGTGCAGAATTTCGTACCGATATCTCAAGAACCGAAGAACTAGTTTGTATATATACCGACAGATAGACGTCCATGGCTAAATCCGTGCAGCTCGTCATGCTGATCAGTGATATACATATCTGCAAAATGATCTCCGTTGCTTCCAGCTGAATTAAACAAACTTCGTGTCAAACACATTTACGCTGTTTAGGGTATAAACATATAAAATAAATACTTTAAATGTTGTTAAAGTGTTTGTTAGGCACGCGCCGACTAACGGTATTAAATGTATAGTTTGACAATGATGCTGCACGTTAGGCGCAACAAATGACTTAACAACGCAAACAACACTCAAGCTCAGTTTCACACATTTCTACATTGCCACATTTACATATGTTCGTATGTATGTATGTACGGATAAGTGTCTATGCGTGCGCTTGTGTGTGCGGGCGTGCGCTGCTGTCGAGGGACAAATATAAATCTCTGGCATACAAATGTTAACAGCGTGTCAACAAAACACAAACTTACAAAAGAACACTTTGCCAGCGCCAACGCATCCCTAGGCGACCCCCCTTGTCCCAAACACGCCATTGACTCGCTTTGTTGCTGGTACAACACATAGCTTAAGCTTTATTGTAGCGTCTGCTGTCACATCATCATCGCCGTCGTCATCATGTTGGCTGCCCCGTGACAGCATCATTCATATTCGCTGTCGTAGCTATCTCCGGAGAGCGTTTTTTTTTTTTCACTGAGCACTGCGGGGCGGTGGAAGTAGCTGGTGTGTGGTAAGTTTATGATATGGGGATGCAGGTATTTTACGGCAGCTAAAAGTGGTGTGGGGAGTTATATGAGTTTCGGGTGAGTCTGACAGGCACAGCTGGGGTGCTCAGCACGGTGATAAAGTATATTTATATTCAATATATGAAAAGCGGAAACGATTCGCAGACTCGGCGTCGGCAATACAAATTTTCATTGATAAAAATAAGTCTATCTCTGCAAAGAAAAGGTTTAAATACTCGTAGACCACTTGTCGCTAATACGCAACGATTGTAGCGTAAGTGATAGCTAAGTAAAACACCTTGCTTTCCGTTTTAAATGCAAAGTGGTTAGCATTGATTGCAAAGCGGTCGGGACCATTCTACTTAAATCTATCCATGGAATCGATAAAGGCAAAATATATTACACCTTGACAAGAAGGACGATGCCAGACGATATGAGAGAAGAGCGGAATTTCACTTTATAAACTACCTGCACCCCAATGACCTTCGAGGCGTTGATATTTCTAACATTTTCGAAATATTTGCGCAAAAGAAAAACAAGGCAGATGCTAGAGTCAAGATGTTTTGGTCGGTTGAACCTTCTAAAGACTGAAGCCAAAAGGGTTTTCTCATCGAATTTATTTCATTAAGTCTGTCTACGTACCAGATATCCTTATATCCAACCAACAATGGCAGAATAATAAGCAGGTGTCAAGAGATATTGTTCTCAACTAACTTTAAAAAGATCGGGAGAACATAAGGCAATGTGAATATCGAAATGAGACTATTAAGGCGCACACTAGATAGGACAGCCAGAAAAAGGTAATTTTACAGGGTTTAAAATCAGAATAATCGTTAAATCGATTTTCAATATAAATTTGTTTCTGATGTGAAAAAAAATTAATTTCAATATTACTTAAGTTACTCAACAGATTATCTAAAATATAATCGATACATAGATTTTCGTAAAAAAACCGACGTTTAAAAATTATCGATAAATTTTTGATATCGATTTATTTAAAAAATACAAAAACAACACAACATACATATATCTTTTATTTTATCGAAACTGTTTTGATCTAAAATGTTTTAAAATACAAAATAATCGTTAAATCGATTTACGATTAAAATTTTTTTCTAAAGAATCAAAAAAAGTTATATGTCAGTTGAAAATTATGTAAGTTTCTCTATTATCTAAATTACAATCTATTAATAGATTTTTATTAAAAAATCGACGTTTAAAAATAATCGATACATTTTTGATATAGATTTTTTACTAAAGTATAAAAGTGACATATAGTACAGTTTTTATTTGATGGAAATTGTTTTGATATAAAATATTGTAAAAACTATCGATTAAAAAGCAAAAATCGATAAATCGATATTTCGGTATTTCGGTATCTTTAGTTATAAATCGCATTAAAAAATATATAGTTGCTTATGTTCAAAAAAAAAGAAAACAAAACATATTTAAAATTAAAAAATTTATTTAAAATTAAAATTTTTTTTTGTAAATAAAAAAAATATCGATAACTTTTTTGTTTTATCGCTATATCACACACAAAATTTAAATGCACCTTGTAATTTATCTGAAACAGAATTTGTAGCTCTTTTCGTACTAACTTTTTTTAAGTGTTAAAAATTATCGATAAATTTTTGATACCAATTTTTTTTTTAGGTACAAAAATAAATTACATACGGTCTTTATTTGATCGAAATTGTTTTGATCTAAAATATTGTAAAAAATATCAACTAAAAAGCAAAAGTCGATAATATGAAATCGATAATTGTACATATACAATTATTCAAAAAATAAAATAAAAATATATAAAAAAAATATAATAAAAATATATAAAATAAATTGAACAAGAGAGGCAAAAAGATGTAAAATATAACATTTATTTTGTAAATAAGAAAATTATCGATAATTTTTTTGTTTATCGTTGTATGTATCACACACAGAATTTAAATGTTTCTTGCTGTTTATTTGGAAACCGTTTTTAATACTAATTTTTAATACTAATTATTTTTAAGTGTTTAGATATTTATCGATAAATTTTTGATATCGATTTTCGGTAAAAGTCTAAAATTTTAAATTTTTTTTCTGATTTTTGTGAATTACAAAAATGAATTCTCCTTTCAATAAAATTTCGAAATTAAAAAATATATATGTATATGTTTCGATTTTCTCCATTTATTGATAAACTGTTGATATCGATTTCAGTTAAAAAAAATTCTGTTTTTTTAATGACCAAAAATAAACCCTGTGTCAATAAAAGTTAAAATTTTTAAGAAATAAATTAGATATACATATTTCGAGTTACCCACGAACTCCAACACAGTGAAGTAGGTCTTCCAATGCTGTACTAATCAGTATTAGCCTTCAACGTGAATGAAATTTAACATTTTGTTTTTACCAAAAGATAAAGTTCGTACATTGAACTATGGCTAATAAAAAATCAAATTTACAAAATGTCGGTGTTTAAAAAGAAATTTAATTTTTATTATAATTTTTGGTCGCTTCACGCTAGGTGCGTCTCTTAAAAATACGGAATCTCACAGTAGTAGTCATCTCGTTAATCTAAAAACAAAGAAGAAATACCCACAGAAAATTTTTACTTCAATTGTTGTTTAAGAAAATTAACGGGGAATTTTCTCTTAAATATCAGATATTTTTCTAGTGGTTGAATTCTGAAAGAGAAGATATTAATAACTACAATTTACATGGTATTTTACAACAAGCGGAGTAAAAAATGGAGAATGTTAGCTAACTGTTATTTGATACATGCATATTTGTACATATGTAAGTAAGAATATGCAACGGAAATGTTGCTGTTATTTCGACAATGTTTGCTTTTTATTGATATCCGTAAGCACAAACTATATACACATATCTACATATATGTATGAGGCTATGCGTGAGTGCTGGTGTATAAAATTCACTCGACTGTCAGTATCAATTTTATTTGTATACTTTTACACAACTCACATGCAACTGCCATTTCATAGTATGTAGCTATGTGTCATCCACACGAGGCACACTGAACCAACTGAATCATCGCTTCTACTGCGCGTTCATATTTAGATAGCGTAGGAAGTGTGCCTCGGCAAATATGGTGTATAGGTCGGCCATGTTTATAGTTAGATGTAAAGTACAGCAGAGCAAATATGTAGTTATGTACATTTGCGAGCGGTGTTACATGCGCGCATATAGCAAATAACGGCATATATTTTTCAACCCACTTATTGTTTTTTTTTTTAGTTTTTTTGGTTTTATGGAAAAACAAATATTTGCAGAGGATGTAGCCGCACGGTGCATGTCACGTGACGCATGACCTGGTAATTTTTATACTTAAAGAAGGGGGTTTATATATAGGTATAGGGGTTTGTATAGTTTTAGGCTTGATTGCGTGTGAATTGACAAATATGTACTTACATTATAAATGTCAAATAGTAAAATATATAATGTTAGATGGCAACTCTTATTCATAAAAAATTATGTTTGCACTATATTGTTTCATAACTTCAGGCTGTAATATTTATGTGTAAAACAGAAGCTTTCATTCTTAATTTTTCTTTCTTAATGAGATGGCAACTCTGTATAATGAATCACTTTCATTTTATAGCTATTTTTTGTATGAAACTTGCATTTAATTAAGTGAAAATCCTTTTTAAAAATGTCAAAGATCAGTTACTAAAGCGTAAACTATAAATCAGAAATCATAAATTAAAGATTGTAAACAACAAATAATAGATTATAAAGCATAAAACACAAATCACAGATCTAAAATCATAAATCGCAAATCCTAAAGCATAAAGCACAAAACATAAATCACATCTCATAGATTATAGATCACAAAGCATAAAACATAAATCATATATCACAGAACATAAATCATGGGTCATGGATCATAGATCATAAATGACAAATCATAAAGCATAAAACACAAAACATAAATCATGGATCATAAATCACAGATCACAGATCATAAATCACAGGTCATGGATCATGGGTTATAGATCATAGATCATAAAGCATAAAACACCAATCATGTATCACAGATCATAGATAATGGATCATGGATCATTGATCATAGATCATAGATCATAGATCATAGATCATAGATCATAGATCATAGATCATAGATCATAGATCATAAATCACAAATCACAAATCAAAAATTATAAAGTATAAAACACAAAGCATAAAACACAAAACATAAATCACAGATCATAGATCATGGGTCATACATCATAGATCATTAAGCATAAAACACAAATTATATATCACAGATCATAGACATAAATCATAAAGCATAAAACACCAATCATGTATCACAAATCATAGATGATGGATCATGGATAATAGATCATAAAGCATAAAACACAAATCATATGTCACAGAACATAAATCATGGGTCATGTATCATAGATCATAAATCACAAATCATAAATTATAAAACACAAATCATAAATCACATATCATAGATCATGGGTCATAGATCATATATCATAAAGCATAAAACACCAATCATGTATCACAGATCCTAGATGATGGATCATGGATCATTGATCATAGATCATAGATCATAAATCACAAATCATAAATCACATCACAGAACATAAATCATGGGTCATGGATCACATATCATAAATAACAAACATGAAGCATAAAACACAAATAATAAATCACATATCATAGATCATGGATCATAAATCATAAAAAACCAATCATAAATCAAAAATATTAAATCATAGATTATAAATCATAAATCACAAAATACATATTTAAAATCATATGTTATAAACAAGAAACTATTACAAAAAAAAAAAACAAAAAAAAAAAAAAACAAAAAAAAAAAAATTAAATTGTAAATCTAAAATGGGAAATCATAAATTTTAAATCACAATCAGTGAAATTATCACCGCTTTACGTATACCTCTATATAAATTAATAATATAATTCAAATCCATTTACTTGGAGGTACTAAATTAATATCACTTTACGTGTCTTAAATCAGAAAAGGTAAGAATGACGTAATTGTCATAATACAACTGAAACGATTAAGGATCAGTTATTAAAGCACAAAGATGATTCATATCATCTTAAAATCCTATCAAACCGCTTGAGACAAATTATGAGTTTGGTCGCTCGTCATCCCCACTATTTCCATAATATTACCAATAAGAAAACTGCGCTGCTGACTGTTGATAAAGACCACTAAGATGGGCTTAAGTTGGAAACATCTGTACACTTTGAATGCCATTAGCGAAAAATTAATTGTATTAAATTACTAAAGTGGCGTTTGAAAGAGTGTGTTGAGTTCCAAACAAAATGCGGCAAGCCACAAGCCAAATGCTTTATGACAGTTATAGGAAGCTCAATTTTGTGATAGGAAAATGAGAATAAGAGTTTTCCGAGAAATTTTATTGCAGCTACGGATACTTGTAACAGAAAGTGGAATAAAAATTTTGCTAAAATAAGTGCAAAACGTTCTGCTTAGTATGTTTTTAAATGATACAAAGAGAATGACGAAAGATAGAAAATAATATCGAATAATCTAAAGCGAAATTACTTTTTTAAACAACTTAAACGTAGAAAAAATTTTAGAGACAAAGTTGAACTAACTTCGACTTCATTTATAGTATTTTTTTTTAAATTACTACTGTATTACGAACAAAATATTCCGGCACCAATTTACAAGATAAAACAGCTAGTTAAGCCAACTTCAAGTTGTCATTTTACCGAGGCACTGCCGAACTCAGCAAACAGCCTAATATACCATCTGATAGTGAGGGCAGCAATCTTCTCATTTTTATCTTCATTTCTTTATAACGGGTGATTTTTTTGAGGTTAGGATTTTCATGCATTAGTATTTGACAGATTACGTGGGATTTCAGACATGGTGTCAAAGAGAAAGATGCTCAGTATGCTTTGACATTTCATCATGAATAGACTTACTAACGAGCAACGCTTGCAAATCATTGAATTTTATTACCAAAATCAGTGTTCGGTTCGAAATGTGTTTCGCGCTTTACGATGAGGCTCATTTCTGGTTGAATGGCTACGTAAATAAGCAAAATTGCCGCATTTGGGGTGAAGAGCAACCAGAAGCCGTTCAAGAACTGCCCATGCATCCCGAAAAATGCACTGTTTGGTGTGGTTTGTACGCTGGTGGAATCATTGGCCCGTATTTTTTCAAAGATGCTGTTGGACGCAACGTTACGGTGAATGGCGATCGCTATCGTTCGATGCTAACAAACTTTTTGTTGCCAAAAATGGAAGAACTGAACTTGGTTGACATGTGGTTTCAACAAGATGGCGCTACATGCCACACAGCTCGCGATTCTATTGCCATTTTGAGGGAAAACTTCGGACAACAATTCATCTCAAGAAATGGACCCGTAAGTTGGCCACCAAGATCATGCGATTTAACGCCTTTAGACTATTTTTTGTGGGGCTACGTCAAGTCTAAAGTCTACAGAAATAAGCCAGCAACTATTCCAGCTTTGGAAGACAACATTTCCGAAGAAATTCGGGCTATTCCGGCCGAAATGCTCGAAAAAGTTGCCCAAAATTGGACTTTCCGAATGGACCACCTAAGACGCAGCCGCGGTCAACATTTAAATGAAATTATCTTCAAAAAGTAAATGTCATGAACCAATCTAACGTTTCAAATAAAGAACCGATGAGATTTTGCAAATTTTATGCGTTTTTTTTTTAAAAAAAGTTATCAAGCTCTTAAAAAATCACCCTTTATTATTTACGACTACATTCATTGGACCTTCCGCACTTTGTCACTGATGCAATTTAACATTGTTGTGCCTCCCTGAAGCTGAGCACGCCGCTGTCATTAACCTTGCCTGCTGCGTGCTTTTATCACTGTACTCAATTACGAGGGTATATAAAGATACGCGATTGCAATTTTTTGTGTATTTTCAAATGTTTTTGTCATACAGCCGTATTTACGAGTATTGCGTACTATTAGATATAAAATTTAGTAAGGAAGTGAAAGATGTGAACGAAGCGGGAAAATTTCTTTGCTCAAAAAGTCCCACAATAGACGTACTAAATAAGCTGGTGGAGTGTCGCAGCTATGCTGAGTTCTTTCAAAATATACGACTACACATTATGTGGGACTAAGACGAAGTGGAAGTTCAGGCAGTGCGAAAAGCAAAATCAGGCGCCCTTGCTGAATACAGGAAAACAACTGAAAGTAGAGCTGCAGAATACGCAGTCTACGTGGTATAGCTATTGTAAGTAAGCTAATGAACAAAGCTGCAATAGAGGTCAGAGACCTCAGTTAGGGTACTTAACCAGCGCATGAGAACTCACGATCTCCGTAAAGCGACTGCAAGATGAAGCAGTTGGAAAAATGACTGTGTACTCTAAAGAACAGAGATCTAAAGCAAGAAAGCAAGGTCGTATAAAAATAAGATGTCCACCAACAATGAAAAAGCAAAGAGTCCAGCAGGTAAGGACAAGGTTTATGCATACGATGTGTGAAATCCGAGACAAGCTGATAGACTGCAAAAATGCCAGGTATTTCCGGATTCGAAGCCCACCTAAAACCTCTGCTATAATTTAGGTCCTGTTCCCCATGGTACCAAACTTAAGTCTTCTGTCAGAACGTAGCAGAAACTACTACCAATTGAGCTTCCATACAACTCTGGACTAGTGGTCAGTAGTTAGAGTCCATACACACACCATTCTTACAAAAGCTAACCCTAATTCCCACGCGCAAACAAACCTAACTGTTCGGCATTCCGACAAGTGAAGATCACACCACTAACATCTAAACGTCCATCAGTCCAGCTAATCCCCATATTACTCAGATCCCTAATGTCCGAGTACATCTGGTATTCTGCAATTATCTGCACCCAGTCCTATACCCTCTGAAGTCAGACAAAATCTGTAGTCTGGGTTGCCCTCAACAAATCCAACGCCCTGAATATACTCATAAGTCACTCGGTCGTTAGGACTATTCTCCCAACGTTCTTGCCACCTACTCATGACCCTCTCATCTAAAAGCCTACTACTCCCTAGATATCGCTCTCTCTCCACATCATCATCGGAAATTCAGTCATTCCGCAGCAATGACACACTCAAGCCCCTTCTTAACCTGAATGCATCAGCACGCTGTATGAAAATCACGTTAAGAGGGGGTAAACCTAGCAGAACCTGTGTAGCATCCGTTGAGACGGTGCGACATAAAGGAAAGCATCATATAACGCCGAGAAGAGTTTTTGGGACCCTAAGACTATCGTGGCCACTTACATTCATATAGCGGCTCCATACGTGGCAGAGCCCACAAATAAGCCACGTTATATGGTGTAAACATCACGACGTCCGAGACCACAATCGCTCCTCAAAATGTGTCGGGTTTTGCCTACGGTTGTCTGCAGTCGCTTCTTTACATTCGCCAAGTGTGGAGCACAGTCAAGAACATGAAGAATTCATAGTGTAACATGCACAGAAGCAAAACAGCTGACTCTACGGTTCTTGTCTTAAGCATAGCGCAAAAATCTTCGCCGTAGTATTGTGAAATCCGATTTGATTGATACACTCCACTCGTAATCACAACAGCCGTATTTATTTCAAAACATCTCACCAATTCGGAGCTTGGATCTGTTGTAAACAGACCTGTTCCTGTATTTATTTACCGATTTGGATCTTTAAGGGCACTGCAGGCTCCAATATTATATAACCAGAAACAACTAGAGACTCAGTAACTCATCTTTTTGGACTAAATCTGAAGGAATAGTATCTCTACTGTTGGCCAGAGCTGACCGCTTCTCGGCAATTGCTTTCTTCAGCCGATCCAATTTTTGACAATGATTCACTTAAATGCTTTTCTTCTCCTAAAAACATCTTTATAAGAAGAGAGGATATAACGGTAACCGATATCGGTCTTTTTCAATGTCAAATCTAAACTCAACTCAAAGAAACCCAGATTTTGCTCAAATGGCTTATAATAGCTATCGGAACATGTTGCACGTTGGCATAAAATGATTACGCTTCCCTCATGTCGGCAAATAAAAACCGATGTTAGTTCGTAAAAATACACGAAAATCGTTTTATTATCACTTTCGCTTGCTTGAACTCTCTTTGGCAGAATGTTTGCGATTTGATTGCCTCATTTATGGCTAATAAATAATTTGTCGAAAATGTTCGACACGCCAACGTAATCAGCCGCCTACTGTACAAAAGTGCGGCGTTTATTTATTTATATATTATATTAAACTATTGTTGTTGCTGTTTTGTTGTCACATTATTGCTACTATCGCTGTCATCATTGCCACAGGCGGTCAAAGCAGGCACTGCTCTCGTGACACCCCATTAGATAAAGCATTTGCAAAGCGCTCTTTAGCATACGCCGCCCACTAATCTGCCGCAGCGCCGCGCAACTGTTGCTTTTGTGCCGCGCTGCTGCTGGTTTAGTTCCTGTTATGTCGCCGCCGCTGCCCGTCGATTATTCCGCTGGATTGACAATTTCTTGGCAATTACATCTAACGAGGCAACGATTTGTCGTTGAAATTTGCATAATTTCTCAGAAATGTTTTAGCTCGGATGCTTCGCATTCAAATAGCGCGTTCACAGTTTGGGCGCCAATTAACTGATTGCCTGTTGCTTGGCAAAATATGTTTGCCTCCTCAGTTCCATTTTTGTTACTTTTGTTTAGATTCCTTTTGATGGAAAAATATGCAAAGAAATCGACGTAAATCTCCTTTAAGAGCTCTATAAATCTCTCAATGGGCAAGCATTTCCGCCAAATTCAGAGAATTCAAGTTAGTAGACTTACAAAGTTACATGTAAATTTTCATACTTTTGCAACAATAAATAGATATAATATAAACCTGAAATTTGGCAAGGACATAGCGGTAACAAAAGGCACCTTTGGGCTAAAAAATACTAAAAAATGGGTATGGCTTCGCCCTCTAATTGGCTTAGTGTAGATATTTCCAGCCACTTATGGTATCGTCTCAGTGTGAATTTTTCCAAAATTGATTTGTTTTTCGGATGGTTACACCGAAATAAATATTCTCTCAAATTTTGAAAACGAAATTCAAATCATTACGGTCGCTACAGCGTTTCTTTTAGTGAAGGAATTGAATGGGGCACGGAGCGAGACAACTGCCTCGTTCGGCGCTCTGCTTGACCGTTATTTTTTTTTCTACCTTTCTTATGATGCTTACGTGCTCTAACTTTCCAAAATAAATTGGCCAAATATTTCAGTTCGTTTTCGACGTCAACTACGCATAGACATACGAGTGAAACTGCATTGATGGATCTAACTTCAACTTTTAACAGCAACAACTTATTACGGAATCTTGTTAACGCAGCATACTGTTGTAAGAACGCTATATGAGATCGTTATCCCTAAATTAGACCTCGAAGAAAAGGAAAAAAAAATGGAAGCGGAAAATTAAGTGGATATTCTCACGCTGTCTTTGATGAATCTTTGTCGAGGCGCAGTTTAACTTCGCGCATGGCCTTTGTATCTGTTATTGCGGTCAAGCTTTTGCAGAGCTTTTACATTTTGGAAGGCAAAAGGAACACAGCCGAATACGATGCATTTACATGCAACACACGAACCGTAGTGCAACATGAATCACGAAGGCAGCGCTGGTGAAATAAAGGTTGATGACATGATCGAAGTTTTCAAGAGATCTGTGGAAGCACACATTGCAAAATACGGTTATTATGTTGGAGATGGAGATACAAAGGCCTACAAAATGTCTGTTGAAGCCAAAAATTATGGCGATGATTTCATGGTAAAACAAAAAACCGAATGCGCTCGGCACGTCAAAAACGTGTTTACCAAAAGGGCAACGAAGCGAGAAAAAGGCTAAACCAGTTGAAGAAAGCCAAAAAGCAAATTGCAGACAAGCAATTGGAGACTGGACGGCAGAAAAAAGAACTAGTTCAAGTATTTTGAAGGGAAAAAATTAAAAAAAAAACTTAGAAAGATTTCCGAAATTCCAGTTGACTTTATACCATACACAAGGTCTGTCGCAAATAAAGAGGACTGTTAAAAAAAAAACAAAAAAAACAACAAAAAAATATAATTTTTCAAAATTTATATTTTTTTATTGAAAGTAGTTTCCTTGTGCTTCGATACAGCATTTAGCCCGGTCAATTAGCATTTCAAATGAGTGTTTAAGTTAATTTTTCGGAATGCTCTTGAGAATATCGGTCGTGGCCTTTTGGATAGCTGAAATGTCCTGAAACCAGTGTTCTTTCATGGGCAAACGAAGTTTTCCAAATAAGTAAAAATCACAGGGTGCCAGATCAGGTGAGTAGGGTGAGTGATTAGTGGTTAATATGGAGTTTTTTGTCAAAAATTCAGTGACAAGCGTCGACCGATGACACGGCGCATTATAGTGCAATAGGCGCCAGGACTCTGCCTCACGGTATTGTAGTCGAGCACGACGAATGCGTGACAAAAGACGCTTCATACCACCAAGGTAAAACACAGCATTAATCTTTTGGCCAGGTGGGACGAACTCTCGGTATACAATACCCTCGGAATCGTAAAAACAAATCAGCATTGTCTTTATTTTTGACTTCTAAAGACGACTTTTTTCCAGTGACTTCTGATCGTCACAGAGGTCCTCACGACCTTCTTGGAAACGCTTAAACCACTCATGCACATTACTACGGGATAGGCACTGATCACCATAAACTTTTTTCATCATTTGAATTGTTTCGGTAAACGTTTTCCCAAGTTTTCCCAAGTTTAAAATAAAATTTAATATTGGCTCTTTGTTCAAAATGCATTTTACGACCGATGACCAAAAGCTGCTGTCACTTTTTGATCGATAACATCGATTGTAGTTATGCAATTGTCTTAAAATTTTTACGAAATGTCAACAAGAGATCAAACTTTTTATTTCATATACCCACCCGTAGGTGGCGCCACCAGACACAGTTATATTTAAAAACTTCTCTTTCGTTTGCGACAGAGCTTGTACATCCATAAATAATAATATTTTGATAAGATGTTGAGAGATTTTGAATTTAGTGTAGCATTTGAATTTGCATAAATAATAAAGAACAGGTGGAGCAATACATTGCAAATCTCATAAGGAGTTTGCCTCAAACTTTGTTCTTATAACCATTCGTGTGCGAAATCATTGTGTATGATGGAAAAGGCTTACAGTGATTCAGTTTTATCAACAACAAAAACCTAGGAGTGCCATTGAGCTTTCAAAGACGGTAGAGAGATTGTTAAAAACTGACTCGTGCTGTTAATGTTAAAAAAGTGTGGTACTTGAAAATCATCAGGCAAAATGGCAACATAACTCGTTATCTCTAACGACTTCGTTCGAATGATTTTGGTGGATATTTTGGATATAAAACCCGTTCTTGCTCAACTCGTTCCGATAAAGTTAAAATTTTTTCGAAAATTGTACCGTCGGATATGTTTGATTGTACAAATTTCGATCTCACAATCATGCCGATGATACATAGGTTTATGAGTTGAATATGTAAAGAAATCAACAATCATTGGAATGGCACTCGCTTTCAGTTGATCGGAGAGATAAAACAAAATTCGCTGAAGGAACTGAAGAGCATTCAGCAAGTGTTTATGAAAATTTTTTCGAGGACTTAAAAAAAATCGTTGACATAAAAGTGTTCCATCTTATGGGGATTACTTTGAAGACGACAAAATAACTATTGATTGCTTGATTTTATTTACAATTTCTGGGTACTTTTTTGTATTTGGAAACCGAAAAAATATTTTTTAAATGGAAGGTATATGGTTCTTTTACATCACCACTTGCGAAGATTATGGAACGGGAAAATGCAGGGTTAATCCATTTAAGTCGTCCCGCGTCATTTCGGCTGGACAAGCGAGCTATTCAGTAGACGCCTCATTGACGCTCATCTCTATGAAAGCAATAGCATTTTGCGGTGCGTTTTCGTGGTATGGTGTGGTACCGTTCATCAAGACTGATGGTAGAATGCAACGGTATTTGAATATCATAAACCACACAACTAAGCAATTATCTTTAAGGGGGTATTCTACAAAAAAAAATCAAAAGAAATTCTTAATCAGAAAGGATGCTGTTATAGTCCGGGAACACGAAATTTTTTTGTTTTGTTTGAAAAATGGCGACTGCCTGAAAATAAAAATCATTTTTTAAGCTTTTTTTTGAAATTCCTGAATTTTTTTAAAATATTAAAAACAAAAATTTTGACACGATGCTGGTTGGAACGATAAAGGATTATATGAAGAAGGTTCACACAAAATTTCAAGTAAATCGGTTATATAGAACTTGAGATAATGCCGGTACCGTGGGGAAAAAAGTAGTTTCGAGAAAAACGCGTTTAAAGTTTAGCAGACAATTCTAGTGAACACGGATGCCACCTCACAAAATCGACTGTATCTCCGAAAATAAGTCGAATTTTGAAAAATCCTTCCAAGGTCATATTTTTGAAAGTCTAAACTTTAAAAAAAACACCCCTTAAATCAATGCCTATAAATTAAAATAAATAATCCCAGACCTGCTGCTAGAGCTGTAAAGGATGGGGGGCTGTAAAGATTGAAAGTGTGGTATTCAATTGGGAGCAGATGCCAGAAGCTGGTGAAGAGCTTACCTCGCAGATGTCAGGATGTCTTGAAAAATCGGAGCCCTTCAACAAAGTATTAACATGGTAATGAGTAATATAGTATTTTTATATTATTTCATACATTGCGACAAAAAAGTATACAAAAGTGCCTAAGATTTTTCCAGTCCTCAAAACACTTATCAGAAGCACTTTTTGATGGGCTTCAGCTCCTTCAGCAAATTTTATTTTATCGCTTCGATCG
The DNA here is from genome assembly GCA_027475135.1 of Bactrocera correcta. Taxonomy (NCBI): domain Eukaryota; kingdom Metazoa; phylum Arthropoda; class Insecta; order Diptera; family Tephritidae; genus Bactrocera; species Bactrocera correcta. Next base: position 46,684,767 of record CM050323.1, read on the forward strand.
ACTGAAAACGGGTTCTATAGAGCGGTAAATTTAATTTGGGTAACAGGAAGAAAGAGATTTTTTTTTACGGTACTCTTTTTCAAAAAGATTCAGCTTTATCGGGACAATTCGAGCAAGAACACTTTTCATACGCAAAACAGTCACCAAAAGTATTCCAGAGGACTCGCAAGAGATGTCGAGCTCTCTTGCCATCTCTTTACCACTTACTTCACGACTTTCAATATCTTCATATGCTTCACATTTTTTATATTTTCATCAGTTGAAGTGGTCGTTCAAAACGAGGCATGTCTTCAACGTTCTTTCGTCGGTCTTTGAAGTCTCTTGTATCACTCGTAGACTTGTGTTTTTGATAAAACTAAATCACCGCTCACAAAATTCGGTTAGAAATACCAAATTTGAGATAATCAGCTACTACTGTAAACAAACTGGTTGACAGATCGCGCTCATATTTGGCATATTACTTAGGACAGTCTTACCAACTTGGAAAAATACATTTCTTGAAATATGTATCATTTACCCAGGAAATTTACTTACAATCAGAATCAAACATACATAGCTCATAAATTTAAGCGATGTATTGAGCTTACAATTTAGCTATATTTTTGGTCCACCTTTCCTTTTTATTCTATTTTGGTGGTGAGTTTTGTCTTTGCACGTCGAGAGCTGACATCTTTAAGTGATAACTTCGCATGGTTGTATGATTTTTTTCGATTTTATCGCCAAAAATTTGTTTGTTTCAATACTAAATTTAGTAATCTTCCAGTGACGAGCTGCCATTGCAATATTCAATTTCAATTTATTGCCTTTATATGTCAGCTTGGCACTTGCTGCCTTATTTCACTGCCGTTCCCACAAGTGCTTCGTTACGTGTTCGCTTCAGATTTATGACATTTATAATGACGACATTTATTTGCGATACGACTTGCTTTTGCACACCTCTTTTATAGCCTCTTTGCACAGTTAGCGTCTCGCATGTCGGCAGCAATGGCGTCTGCGTGTGACTTCTCTTGCAGAAGGGCAGGAGACGCACATATAAAGAATCTTATGACTAAGTTAACACTCAGTGTTTGCACCTGTTTTCCTTTTATTATTGTTATTTTTGTTGTAGCAAGATTGAAACTGTTATCTGTTTGCATTTCTTATTGCCTGTTTGCTTTGACATTTATTTGATTAGTACAGTTATACATAAACGCTGTGATTTGTTGCCGGCTTGTCAGCTGTCAGTAGCTAAGGATATATGTTTCTTTTCATATGCATATACAAATATTACACATATATTTCTTACATCAACAAATTCGCGGAATTTATTTTTTATTGTTGCTTTTCTTCTTGACTTTTGACATCTGCAACTCATTTTTATCGCCCAAATATAAGGCATTATATAACGCACTTCTAAGCATTCATAAGTAGGCGCTGTAACATTGTGAAAAGCAGCACATACAGGAAATGTGCTTGTCATTGCACGTTGACTTGAAAGATTTGAGGTTTTGTGAGTTTAAATTTTCTCTTTTCGCGCCGTCTAATTTTGTGTCTGAAGCTTGTTGATGGAAGAGTTCAAATTTGTATTAGCGCCTCAACAGACACTCTCAAATCTACATACATAATCGGCTTTATGAGCGCACCATTCGCAACACCATCATCCATCCTGCAACCAAGCATAAACTTTGACGGAATAGACCAGGTCCAGCACGCATTGAAGAAAATTTAGCAGCCTTAGCCTTGGCTCAATGAGTTTGTAAAAAGCCTCATTGCCGCAATTGGGACAAAGAGCAATCTGCAGAGATTTAAGAGATGTCATTTCATCTACAAAACGTAAGGGTTTGGTGTGGTTTGTAGGCCGATGGAATCATTGGTTCGCATTTCTACAAAAATGATGCCGCTTAACCGACTAGTTGATGTCTGAAAATGAAGCTTGTGATCTCGGCGACATTTGGTTTCAACAAGACTGCGCTAATTCAAACACATCGCATCAGTTTAATGGATTTATTGAGTGAACACTTGGGTAAACAGAAAATTTTACGTTTAAGGTCGTTCGATTGGCCACCCAGAGCGTGTGATAACACACCTTTAGACTTTTTCTTGTGTGGTATATTTATAAATCTGAAATTTTTGTGTTATTTCGTAATAAATATAGGGTACCTCGAAATGGCTCACCTTTTACAAAACGCATATTGTTCGTAAAATATGAAATTACAAAACAATAAACTTCAAAACCATTTTTTGTTGATAAAACTGTGTGAACTATGAACTTCGCTTTCTGCACTACTTTTGAGAAAGAAGTGTTTTGCTGTAGATTTGGTTGTTCTTCAGTAATTTTATGTAAGTGCTTAGTAAACCGAACTTTATGTAATTCCATAATTGGTCATATATTCTTAAAATTTTGGATACGATTGATCACGTAGCCGATCTCCGAGAGGATCTTCAAATCAAGGTCACTGAGTCGTCTGATAGCCATCGCGACGGTGGATTTTTCCAAGCATTATGATGACTGGAAAATACGTTGGCACAATTATACTCGTATTACAGCGAGAGGGAATTACTTTAAAGAAGATGAAATGAACAAAATTCAGCTTTCAATTTGATCACAGTAGTATGTATGCCAATAATGAACGAACTTTGTATAATAGTTTCGATTTTTTGAACCACTCTGTACTGAGAAAAAATTTTCACAACAATTTAATTTTAATTTAATTTTTTTAAATTTAATTTTTTTTCGACATTATGTCAAAAAATCTGAAAAAATTCGAAAAATATATCCAAGAAATCCCTGTGAATATTTTATGTCAAGAATATGCGTTTCAAGAAAAAATGTCCCTCATAACTTTGAATCTCACATGCCGGATCAATTTCGAATATACCGGAGAATAGTCACAAAATTATGTATAGTACATGTTTGAATATTCTCCAGTGTATATGAGCTTTTAAATGACAAACTCACCTTCTATATATTCATTAGACTGTCCTCAACTGAAGAAAATGTGTTAGAATTTAGAAAATATAAAAATTTTCTAATAAATTTTAATAACCTAATGTCCCAGTTATGGACACCTTTTTATAATTAGTTAGTGACCTTAGTGACGCGGTAAGCACGAAGTGACAACAACTTTTCAAAAAGTCAGCCAACTTAAATATTCAAACGCATTAGCCGTGACAAAAGCGACGCTGCCAAGCACGATTACCCATCACGCCGTACTTACGAATCTGTCTCGCTTCAATGCCTTCTTCCTGTTTATTTTTAGGCTTTCTTATTTTATTTTTATATTCTAACGTCATTAGAATAGTTTATAGGAAGTTACGCTACAGCTAAACGTACATAAAGAAGAAAAGCAAGGCTAAACACTAGGAAGTGTAACCTAAGGACATGCGAAATAATCAGCTGCTTGAAGTCAAATCATGTATGTTAGACAAATAAAAACAATAACAAAATAGAAGAAAAACATGCTGTGCCTACGGGCAACAACAGCAAGTCTCAGCGCTGATGCAAATACCCAAACGAAAGGCAAAGTTTCGCACGTGCTTACGAAAGTTTCGCTTAAACTGTTATGTAGTGGGCCAGTTGATAAAGAAAATGAAAATGCTTAAAGCATGAGCGTATATGTACATCGAGGGTTTACTTAGCAACCTTATACATATGTATATGATATGGTATGTAAACGACGGCGCACATATACAAGTATATGAACGTGTTTGCAGCAACTGGCGGCGTGTGGGTCGTGGCTGTCATTGATTTCCGAGCGGATTATGTAGTTGGACAGTGATTAGTGTGTTGAGCGCCTACGTAGCTCTCAATATCACAGCAGATAACGTACCGCACTTAAATACTTGCATAAATGCGTATGTCTGTGTGTGTGTGTGTGTTCGGTAGCACGCAAGCGTTTGCCTCGTTTCCTTAGCGCCAACGTCAGTGGCTGGCTATAAGCTGACACAGATTTGTATAGAAATGGCGAGATTACTTAATGGCCTATTTAAAAACTGCAGACGTAACGGTTATGGTGAGCACGCTAAGTTATTTTTAAGTCACTGGTGTGTACGTGAAAGCATTCATAGATACTTATGTGCATTCATATATACATATGTACATAATACGGTGTATTTAAAGCATTAAGGTGAAGAAATTTAAGTGTTTAGTGAAACATTTTAACCGGAAGCATTGTCAACTTATTTTGGATTTAGGTAATGAATTAAGTTAATACAATTATTTCTTGATATTAGGGTATACTTTATTTCTCAAGTTGATATATTTTTTTTTGGTAAACGCCCGCTGAAGTTTCAGTTTTTTTGCGCAAAACACACTCTCTAACGTAAGCAAGCGTTATATTTTAAATTTAAACAGCACTTAAATGGAAAATCTGCACCTATGGTACCATATGTATCGTCACCTAAATGCAAAATAATGTAGGATCACTTTTCATAAGTTTACAAGTAAATCAAAAACGATTTAATAGAAAACATTCATATTGAAACAAAATGTGAATTTTGGTTATAAAATGCTTATATGTCGGTTATGTATTGGTTATACATTGGTTATTTTTTGGTTACACATTGGTTATATATTGGTTATACATTGGTTATATATCGGTTATATTGTACAGCGGAAGCTTAAAAGTTTATGCTACATTTATGCAATACGATGTAGTGAATCGGAAGCAATAAAAAACTCAATTTCGAATTGTTTTGCTTTTTAATACCCATGAGATTTTTTGATAGTCTGCATTAAGCAAATAATCCTACAAATTTGGAAAGATGATATTCTAGTAACGGGTGATTTTTTTGAGGTTAGGATTTTCATGCAGTAGTATTTGACAGATCACGTGGGATGTCAGACATGGTGTCAAAGAGAAAGATGCTCAGTATGCTTTGACATTTCATCATGAATAGACTTACTAACGAGCAACGCTTGCAAATCATTGAATTTTATTACCAAAATCAGTGTTCGGTTCGAAATGTGTTTCGCGTCCGTGTCCGATGAGCGATGAGGCTCATTTCTGGTTGAATGGCTACGTAAATAAGCAAAATTGCCGCATTTGGGGTGAAGAGCAACCAGAAGCCGTTCAAGAACTGCCCATGCATCCCGAAAAATGCACTGTTTGGTGTGGTTTGTACGCTGGTGGAATCATTGGACCGTATTTTTTCAAAGATGCTGTTGGACGCAACGTTACGGTGAATGGCGATCGCTATCGTTCGATGCTAACAAACTTTTTGTTGCCAAAAATGGAAGAACTGAACTTGGTTGACATGTGGTTTCAACAAGATGGCGCTACATGCCACACAGCTCGCGATTCTATTGCCATTTTGAGGGAAAACTTCGGACAACAATTCATCTCAAGAAATGGACCCGTAAGTTGGCCACCAAGATCATGCGATTTAACGCCTTTAGACTATTTTTTGTGGGGCTACGTCAAGTCTAAAGTCTACAGAAATAAGCCAGCAACTATTCCAGCTTTGGAAGACAACATTTCCGAAGAAATTCGGGCTATTCCGGCCGAAATGCTCGAAAAAGTTGCCCAAAATTGGACTTTCCGAATGGACCACCTAAGACGCAGCCGCGGTCAACATTTAAATGAAATTATCTTCAAAAAGTAAATGTCATGAACCAATCTAACGTTTCAAATAAAGAACCGATGAGATTTTGCAAATTTTATGCGTTTTTTTTTTAAAAAAAGTTATCAAGCTCTTAAAAAATCACCCTTTACAAAATATTCCGTTCTATAAAAAAGTCTGAATGAGTCCATACAATTCAACATTTCATTATCAATTTTATTTTTAATTTGTAAGAAATGTCCCATAAAAGCTATGCGGGGGCGTATGCTGAATATTTTATATGCTAGCGCTGGCATGGTTGTGCCGGGCGTATGAAGAACATTTGAAATAAGATTTAGTTCTTTGGTTCCATTCTTGGAGCACCGATTTCAACCTAGCCTAAGCCATGCTCACATTTACCTGATCTCACCAACAAAAGAGACGTTCCACTCTTTCGCTGCCTTTAAACCAAGTAAAGAAAATTATTCCCGACGGTCAGTAAAGGAAAATACGAGAAGGATGATAGCTGCCATAGAAGTTATTGAGCTTTGTCACAATATAATAAAGCCTGGTCATAGAGTGTATTTTTTTTCAAAATTTATAGATATTTAAATTGAAAATTTTATATTTTCTCACTTGCCTTGCACTTAGATTACCACTGTAACATGAGCAAGCAAATAAGCATAAAATTAACAAGAAAATAAATCATTTACGCATATCTACACAGTCAACACTTCATTAACAACTTTTTCGCTTAAAAAGAATTTTCCCAATCAAAGGTATGCGTGGGCGTATGATGAACTTTTTGTACACAGGCAGCTGTGTGGGTTTGTCGGGACGTATGATGAACATTTGATATTAATTTTTAACTCTTGATCGCTTTAAACGAATTTACCCATACAATAAATGCGGGGGCGTATGATGAACATTTTGTACACAAGTACTGGACGTGTGATGAACATTAGATAAAAATTTTTAACATTTGACCTCGCACCAGCAATTTTTAGTTATTATGTATATTTGAATAAACGAAATTGCTGAACTCTCGTAAGTAATTTTTGTGTGATTTTCGAAGCATAAAATCATTTAACAAATCGCTCTGTTAACGAAAAGTGGAAATTAAACTCCTATGCCAATTCTAAAAATTAGCGTTGAAATATTTTTGTCTGTTGGAAAATTTTCAAACTTCTAAGCATACAAGAATTTGCCCTGTTAATAACATTTTTATATACAAACACTTTCCGAAATAGATTATTTCTACTTTCATTTACACAAATATGCTTCTATATATTGTTTATCCAGACACACTTTTACAAATGAAAAGGGATATTTACTTTATCAGCAAGCAATTCAGATGCAGTGAAATATACTTGTATTAAGCCGAGAGAATATAACGCGTATACATACATATATGAATATTTGTATATATAAATTTTTATATATGTACATATGTATGTATACGTATGTTTGTGCAATTATGTTTGAAGCTATCGCTGATTTGCTTGTCTACAAGTTACATTGAACTTGCTGACGTGTAAGAAAACGCGTCGACAGATAGCTTACGCTTAAGTGATCCATTGACACCGCATATACTCTGACACATACACAAACACACAAGTCCTTAAAGTAGTTGTTTTGAATGAGAAGACGCGTGCATACGCTCTAAGGCAGATGAGCAACATCTTCAACTGTTGAAAATGTATTAATAACCTAACTCACACATATGTATATGTACTCATGTATACATACATACATGTTTACTACGAATAATATTTGCTTAAATTTAAGCATTGCCGTGTTGAATATTATGAATCATTATACTTATAGGCCAATATTTATTTATGAGTTTTGCATTTAATAAACTTTTGTTTTCATTATTTCACAATTTTCAGTTCCTATTTCAAGTCATAATGTTTAATATTAAAATGAAAGTGAAATTTGTTTAGAAGTAGCACAAAAATTTCGTTAATTTTTTTTTTTTTTTCAAAATTAGAAGTGGAAATTATGTTTAATGGCAATTCTCGTACATTTTTTTTTGTTTTTCTTTTTTTTTTTTGTTTTTGGTTTATTTGTTTTATTTTTTTTTTTTGTAAAAGCGCTTAACTAAAATTTTAGATAAAAAAAAACTTAACATTAATTTTTAAAAGTTGTAATTATTAAATAAAATTTTTTGGTTTGTCAACGTAGACTTTAGACTTTACATATTCCCACAGAAAAAACTCTTACGCTGTGATGTCACATGATCTTGGTGGCCAGTCGACCGACTGAAAACACGAAATTATCTGCTCACCGAAGTTTTCTCTCAATAAATCCATTGATTGAAGCGATGTGTGGGTAGTGGGGCCGCCTTGTTGAAACCAAATGTTGCCGATATTACGAGCTATAATTGCATGCATCTAATAATCGTTTATCATAATGTGATAGCGGTTGCCATTTACGGTTACGTTATCATTTTTGAAGAAATATGAACCACTCAGGCCCACTGACCACACCAAATCGTTGTTTTTCTGAATCAAATGGCAGCTCTTAAATCTCTTCAGGTTGCTCAGCGTACCAAATGTGGCTATTTTGCTTGTCTACATGCCTATAGAGCCAGAAATGGACCTCATAAAATGTGTTAATATAGACTTTCTGCATATGGAAATGTTTATATGTGACGATTGGCTTAATACATATCAGCATCCATTCCAGATCCAATCACTTTCCCATTTGCTATTTCTTCTGCCACATCTTTAATAGCAAACAGTTTTGCTTAGTCAACAAGTTCAGTACTAGGTATTTTGTTTTTTTTTTTTCTGATTTTGTTGCACTTGCTATTGAATGCCAAGCCTTATTCTGTATTTACATATGTATATATTGATATGTAGACACTCAAAGATATATAACATACATTTAATATAAATATGTACACATGTAAACAAAGCTTAAAGAGCATGGAAACATACATAAATGTTGACTCAAATGCATGTTTCTGACTTCACTGCGTTATTTAGTATTTGCATTCACTGTTATATGTTGTTGTACTAATGCTTTCGTGTTTAACATTTTTTAAAATTACTCGAATGGATAACCAAATTATTGAAAAAGTCTACACTAGTAACGTACTAGTTAATTTGTAACTACTTTGGAATGTACATATTCTACCTACATTTCCAGAAACCCTTAAGCAAATATAGGAATTTGAGAAATGGCTCAGCTTTCGGAAAAAATAGCTATTGTGATTGACTGGTATCGAGCTTAACTGAAAGCTTTGACTAAGGGGGTATTCTACTCTAGAATCTTGAAAAATTCGATTTTTTTTTGTCATATATTTAAAGTTTAGACTTTCACAAATATGACCTTGGAAGGATTTTTCAAAATTCGTCTTATTTTCGGAGATACAACCGATTTTGTGAGGTGGCGTACGTGTTCACTAGAATTGTCTCCTAAACTTTAAACGTGTTTTTCTCGAAACTACCACACGGTACCGACATTATCTCAAGTTCTATATAACCGATTTACTTGAAATTTTGTGGGAACCTTCTTTATATAATCCTTTATTGTTCCTACCAGCATCGTGTCAAAATTTTTGTTTTTAATATTTTAAAAAAATTCAGGAATTAAAAAAAAAGCGTAAAAAATGATTTTTATTTTCAGACAGTTGCCATTTGTCAAAATTTTTTTTTTTGTCGTGTTCCCGAACTATAACAGTATCCTTACTGATTAAGAATTTCGTTTTTTTTTTTTTTCAGACCACCAGGAGAGTCAGGATCAATGTTACCAGGATGCGCCATTTTTTTACACCTGTCCCCTCTAATTATTTTAATTTTTAATGTTTTTTTGTAAAATTTTGTTTCTGTATTCTTAAGATATCAATATAAACACCAAAAAAATATTTTTGGTTTTTTTTTTAATGAAATTCAAAAAACTGCCCAAAATTTTATTTCTAGAGTAGAATACCCCCTTAAGAGGTGTCTAGTGGTCCATGCAAATATATAACATCTATGAAAACCGGTACATGACTGATCACAAAAAAATGCTAGAATACATTTTCCAAATAATTAAAATGTCCATAGAAGAACACGATTTGGTTCGGTCAAGTTGTAAGGCAGCTAACTGGTCCATTGAAAAGTGCCCGGACTACCATAATAAAACACATTTTTTTGCAAAATTCGTTTTTTAATATTCAACATAGTTCATCGAAAAATGACTCACAGACTATAGCGACCTACCAACCTTTCGTTACCTTTTTTGTAGTACCATTTATTCTTCTTTAAAACAGGCCTTAGTTTCGACTGTGACCTCTTCATTCGATGAAAGTTTCTTTTGAGCGAGCATACTTGTGAGATTTGAGAACAGAAAATAGTCGATGGGCACCAGTTCTGGGGAATACGGTAGATGCGAAACCAATTCGAAGAACAATTCATGGATTTTTGCTAACACTTTCAATGGCTTCTCACTCAGTGTATTTCAGTGTATTTTCTTTTTTCATCTTTCGGCTGGCTGCTGTGTTTTTTCACGCTTTTGAGCGTGACTTCTAAGACTGTCAATTGGACTTCGGAGTAAAATGATGGAGAAATTTTATCCATTGTCACATATGGACTCAAATACTCACGTTTATTACGCTTGACCCCTTCAAAAGCTCTTTGTAATCATCAACTCGTCGTTGTTTTTGGTCAAAAGCAAGCTCGTGCGCTACTTTGCAAAGATAACCTTAGGTTACTTGCCATCTCGAACAACCTAACTTTTCGGACATCCAAAATTATTTTTTGGAAACTCATTATTAAGCCATGGGTTTGCTACAACTATATTTTTCCCCTTCACAAAGTAATATGTTTTCAACGTGCGAGTTTCTTTTTAATCCATTTTTTTTTACAATAACAAAGGGTACTTCACTCGAAATAATATATGTAATTCAACAACTAACGATACAACAGCTGTTAAATGTGCATATATATGTGCATTTTAGAGACAAGAATAATTGTTTCGCTTATTCCTTTATGGTATCTACTATTATGCTTCTCTAGAACCTTACGTCGTTTATAAGTAAGCCTGTATCTATGGCTAAAAGTATGTTTCTGCTGTAAGGCATTGTCACTTCGTCTCTGCGGAATATTGACATGGATTTATTAGCTAGAAAATACCTAGACACGGTTGCATATATCCATATAGTACCTCTGTTAATTCTTAGGAGGAATTGCAGTAGCCAATTGAACCCTAAACTGCCATGCCCAAAATGTCATAACTTAAATGCGTTGCCTCTAACATACGAAAACCTCAGCATATCGAGCCAGATTGGAAGATATGCTACAAAAATAAAAAATAAAGTTTGGTTCGGAAGCCTGAGCTCTCACAATATGCTACTGTGTCAAGTTTTGAGCAGCTTTTGATCTAAAGTGTAGTCAAAAATCATTGCAATGGAGGGAAAAAACGAATCGAAACCAAAAAAAAACACAGTTAAAACCGTTCAAATATCAAAGTGATCCATTGTTCTCTTCGTCATGCGAAGGTTGGTATTTCATGAACTTGTTCCGGAGTGACAGACGGTCAATAAAGAGTTCTATTTCTCTATATTTATGTATTTAGGTGAGAACATCCGTCGATAACGGCAAGAATTTTGGGAGTAACAATCCTGGATTTTACACGATGATACTGAACTATCGCATCGAGCCCCGATTGTGACCGAATTCAGTGCCAAAAACGCAATGAATACCATCGATCAACCACCGTATTCATCAGGTTTGGCCCCGCATTATTATTTTTTGTTCCGCAAACTGAAATTACCGCTCCAAAGAACCCGTTTTCAGTCGATCGAAGCGATAAAACAGAATTCGCTGAAGGAGCTGTAGGCCATGCCAAAAAGTGCTTATGAAAAGTGTGTCGAGGACTGGAAAAATCGTTGACATAAGTGTTTACTTCTGGTGGGGACTACTTGGAAGACGAAAAAATAAGTACTGAAGTATAAATTAATATTTTGGTATTTCCAGCAAGTTTCGGCTACTTTTTTTTGTCAAAATGTATTTCTTTTCGCCCAAACCTCGCACTTTTCATATAGTGAAGCCGAAGATGATAACGAAAGTCGATATGAAGCAAAACCTGAGACTTCAGCCAGCATTGCCTTTGTTCTCACTCTTACCAGCAATGCTACTTCTTTTCTTTTACTTCTCTTGTACTAAAGTTTCACTGTAAAGTACATTATGCTTTGTTAAGCGAATTTGCTCAGCAAATAATTTCTTCTTTTCTTCGTTTCTTTCACGAAAGCTGCGTTCTTCGCAGCTCTCAAGCTACTTCATTCAAGCTGCTGCAACAACACTTCATCTTATCTCAGCTGCGCTCATTATCTTTCAGTTGCATTTATTCCCAAATATACTCACATCTCAGTGGCTCGTGCACACTTACCGTTGCGTATCTTGTTCGACGTTAAACAAATCTCATAAGTAAATGCTTTCCAATTCCACTCTTCATTTGTAACAATAGAGCACTTTATTTGCTCTTCAAACTCGTCTTAGGCTAAACTTCAAGTAATCATTATCTGAAACTTCGACGTTTCGCCGGGCGTGCTACGTCTTCATGCATCCTGCGTTAGTTATTGTTGTTAGTAGTTGGTGTGATAAGTCTTTAGTACGTATACTTAGTGGCTTAGTGGTTGCATGGCTTTTTCTCTCTACTCCATTCTTCGCCGTTCCTAACTCTGTTCTTATGAAGTTTTTATGCTACTTGTGTTCTCCTAAAGTATTGTTATTGCTTCGGTAATTTATTTGTGATATACTTTCTTCGGTTTTCCATTGTCATTAGTTTTGTTTGTGTTGCACTCGAATGGAGTTTATTACTTTCGCGCTTCATTGCGCTCTCTTTAATGGCAGTCTATTTGTTTTGCTTTTCCGCTGTCTGTGTGCAAAATAATATTATTTTTCGATTTGTTTTGCTTCATATGGCGCTGTGCTCGCCGTTAATTTCATTTGAGTGTATGGAAGCGTTATCGGGCTCATATGTCTGATGGATTTTATTTGATAATGATTAAGTGAGATATAAATACGATTTAAGATCTTTTATGATACGTTTTTGGAGCAGGCTTTGGAGTGTATGAAAATATTCTCACAAGAATTAAAAAATAAATTAAGCATAATTGTAAGGTTAGGTTTAATTATGTTAGGTCAGGTAAATAGGTTGATTCCTCGTGAAGCCCTGAATAATTCTAGTTGGACGGCAGGAGACCTATGTCCGTTGTAATTCCCAGAACTCCTAGGTTTCAGTCAAAACGACCATCGCGTACAGACAAATTACTCGTACCTTGTCTTCTACAAATTTATTGAGTCGGCTAATGTTTGCTCCAACAAATCTCCGTATTCGTAGAAAGTATGGCAACGGATATGCTTCAATTATAGTCTGGTGAAAGCTGGATATTTGAGGAGAGAGTTTTCAAATGTGAGGTGGAAACATTCCTTCTTTCAACAGCTTTCAACAGCTTTGCTAAATCGCCTTCTCAAAAATCAATAGCCTCACCACATGCGTGCCAATGGGTTAGTATTAAGTCAGACTGTCTATCATTGCAGCGATGTGAACTTTAAGTATAACTGTTTATTGTCCCAAAAAGTTTATGGTGAACATACTCTAGTTAAGCAAACGTGCCAAATATAACTTTCACGCTTAGAAACTTTCACGCTTAGAAAGCGGTGATTTCGGCTTGCAAGAAAAAAATACCAAAGATGAGAAACTGCTAGCATTACTCGATGAATATTGTTCCCAAACTAATAAAGAGGTTGCAGAAACTTTGGGAGCTGAACTGAAACAGTCATATGTCATATAGTTGTTGTACAAACTGACCGATCAAGCTCAAGTTTTTGTAAGAAAATTATGAATCAATGCAGGGTATCAGTTTTTTAAAAACAGTTTTTGCGAAGTAGCTCTCCAGCCCTAAGACCAGTGTAGTCATCTACAATAAAATTTTCAGATCAATCAAAGTGTACATCTTGCCTAAAAGAAGTTTTGAGGGTGGACGCAAGTGTATAAGTTCACGCAAGTGAGGAAAGTTCCCTGAGGGCCATTCACTTGGGAGAGGCCAGAAACGATTATTTTACATGTGGCTCAAGCAGCTCACGACTTTCGGTCTTTGATCAAGTATCCTCTGGGTAGCCCAAAAAATATCTGTTTGAAGGGGCCCTAAAGCGAATAGGCGAAACATCCTCTCCCCAGGATTAGGTGTTGGGTTTAGGATCCGCCTCGTAAAAGACGTTACCAATGAAAATAGAAAACAGCCTCGAATGAGAGAACCCTCCTTTGATGACGACCATGGCAAACGATGCACCTGGAATATCCGGTTCCTTAATTGGGGAAAAAGCTGCTGACCAGCTGCTTTACGTCTTCGTTAGATTAAAGGCTGACATCACTGCCGTTCAAGAAATGCGATGGACGGGACAAAGACTGAGACGAGTAGGTCCTTGTGGCATTTACTACAGTGGCCATATAAAGAAACGCAAACTCGGTGTGGGATTCGTGGTGGGAGACAGATTCCGTCGCGAGTTCTGGCATTAGCCGCGGTGGAGGACAGAAGGGAAGAACGATGTTATCAAAGATGCCTTCTAAGACCGCTTGGGGCGCCTAAGAGAGCTGCCGCGATTACAAGCTCGTGCTTGGCGACTTTCACGCCAGGGTGGGCAGGGAAGGTATATTTGTCACAACAGTCGGCAAATACAGGTACTAGATTTCGGCATAAGAAAATTCATCAAGCTGACTCTTGATCAAAAAGCCAGCTCCCAGACTGATCATGTTGTGATAGACGGAAAACACGTATTCAGTATTTTAGACGTGCGTACGCCCTAAGGTCCTAATATTGGCTCAGATCATCATCATCTTGTTGTTGCCAAGATATGCACCCGCACAAGAAAAGTTCGACGTCGAAAAGCTGCAATCACAACAGTTAACCGAACTATTGTCTACTCCGCTTGCACTTCTACTCTTTGAGAATACACATCAACAATTTGAAATAAGGGAACTGTGGGACGACATTTCAAGCTCCATTGGTTGGTTTTCAGAAAATGCAAGAGAACAGCTGGTACGATGAGGATTGTCGTATCGCAGTAGAGAAACAGACTGCCTATCTCGCAAAGTTACAATCGACTAAAACATGTGCGGGGTGCGATAGATACCGAGAGTGGAAGAGGGAAGCGGGACGCATTTGTAGACGAAAAACCGAGATGCCAACATGCGTGCGTACGAAGAGCTTGCTAAGCACGGGTAACAGAAGGTTTCAAGACTGGAGCATACTCTTGTATAACTGCAGAAGTGATCTAGTGACTAATGTGCAGAGCATACTGAAGTTATGGAGGGAACACTTGGTGACCCCAATATCTCGATAGGCGATGATGGCGCCGACGTTCCATTGCTCGACTATGAAAAAGTTCGAATAATGACAAATTTATTTTGGAACATCGGGAACAAAAACGGACATTATTAAGAGTCTCACTAAAATACCATCCTCTCACCCCCTTGTTTCCTCTCTGCACAAACCGGTGCTTCTGATAAAGTTCATCACTACAACAAGTTTTTTCTGTGCTACTTCCAACCATAGTTGGGATATTTTTTCTATGCAAAGCCTTGCATGGTTTCGTCTTCTTCTAATACTGCTCAGCTTCTACAATAGTCATTGTACGGCGTTTTCAGTCTGCTGTTTTAGTGCCAATAAGGTATTGGCTTGTCCGCGCTCTTACTAAAGTTCCTCTTGCTTTTTAACAGTCGGTATGTGCAGTCCATATTCCATATTTCCACCTTTGGTAGCTTCCTGAGCAAGTCTAACATTAACTCTCTAGAGACTAAGCTATAGTTTTTGTAGTTTCATCTTCAAATAATTTCCCACCCCCCATATAACATATATGTGATCCACTTTTCACCTCATTAACACAAGCTATCACAAGTGCTCTTCACAGCTTTTCACTATTGTCTAAGACCTTGCGATTTTCGTAAGTCTCTCAGTGTGTCAGGTCAATCTACAAGTAATATATGTAGAATGTAGAAATTGCTTGCAAACTCCAATGCGGCTTATTTGCAATTCATGCGAAAATTCTTTTATAGAACAACCATATTGCGGCCTCCCAAACTGAAGTTTGCCTTTCATTTCTCTGTTCTTTTTCGTTTTTCTACTACACGACGACTGCTTGCATAGTTTGATGAGGCGGAATGCGCGTTGTCGGCACAATACATACTCGTACTTCCCTGCGAATAGTCACTGTGCTATGAATGAAATGCCAACAACAATCCCAACTACTAGAATTCTTGGAATAAGCAAAATTTGCCAAAGGCACACTCATAATGACGCTGGTGGGAGGTACTAAGGCAGCCTGCTTCGGCTACCTCAAAAAATTTGGACGTTCAGGTGTGTGCGGCTTTTGTTTGCTTTTCGTTATGCTATTTTTACATACAGCTAGTGCTGGTAGTCGTGGGTGGCAGCACTAATATTAATAGCAAAACACATAGTATGAAGTTGAGTAGCAGTTAAACATGAATTGGCGCTGCCAAATGTTGAAAGCATTTGTGTTCTCCACGAATTCGTTGGCGTTTTCAGTTGTGTTTTTTTGTCGTTGTTGGTTGCTGCGTGCCCACCGCCAACATGACCACATGCTTTTGCCACATTGAACACAAAATATATGCAAATTTATTAAATTACCGCGTAAAATGCCTTACAATATATTCTATGTATATGACAAGCGAAAACTCAGCGTATGCGCCTAAAAATATGTTTGAACGGTTTTTAAAAACGCTGCGTAGCTCGCGAGCTAGATACACGCAGCACTAGCCGCGTGTAACATATGTACTAAACATACATATGCGCATAAACGACAAGGTCATTTGGAAACAACAACAAATATAATAACAACAACAAGCGCTTTGGAGCATAGTACTCGCATGTAGGAAATAAAAGGATACGCCAATGAAAACTAAATTAGCATATTTGGCGGCTTCCGACGCGGGTGGCATCAACATTTTGTGTAAACTTGTGAGACTAGACTTCAGAGAAGAGGAGGTTAATAATTTGAATTTTTATTTAATGTATTTTGAAATTTCTATACGTTACCTGGTCTACGAAAAGAGGGCTTAGGTGTCAAAAAATCATTTTTTTCAATCAATGTCGGTCAGTATAACTTATTCTTGGTATCGTTGTTAATGTAATAAGGCATAATGAGTGTGGACACACAAAATTTGGTTGAGAATCTTCCGCTTCGAATCTAGATACATTGTGGCAATAAAGCACCCAGAAAAAGAACTCAACATCTCCCGCGAATCCCTTCAAATGATTTTGATGAATATTTTGGGTATGAAATGAGTTCTTGCTCGATTCGTCCCGATACAGATTTTTTTTTCTAAGTACCGTAAACAGGTCTTTTTAGACATGATTGATGGTGCAAGAAAGCATTATGACAACTGGTGACACTTGGGTTTATGAATATGACAAAAAAATCATGATAGGGCCCCTCAAAAATCAAGGTGATGCTCATTGTTCTTGGCGATATTCGTGGTTTGGTGCATCGTGAGTTTGAGACGGTCAATAAGGAGTTCTACATTTATCGAAAACGGCGGGAATTGTGAAAGAAAAATGTATGACTTTTACTTGCTAATAATGCATCATCGGATCGAGCCATTATTGTGATCGAATTCAGAGCCAAAGAATCAAAGAAAATCATCGACCAACCACCATATTCACCATATTTGGCTCTCTGTGATTTTTTTCTTCCTCAAACGGAAATTTCCGCTCTGTGGCATCCGTTTTCAAAAGTGCTAATGAAAAGTCTTTTGAAAAATAAAAAAATCGTTAACGTACGTATATTACATCTGTTGGGGTTTACTTACTTAAATACTTTGCGTTTTATATACAATTTCCATGTACTTTTTGTCACAATGTATGCAAAAAATATAATGTCAACCAGGCAGGCGGATCATTCAATGCGGTATAAGGGGCTGAATAAGGATCTAGATAATTTATGTACATTTTTGCATCAAACCACTTTCTTTAAGGAAAACTTGCTAGTTTAATTTTGTTAAACATAAAGACGTATATTATATAATTATATGGGATTTATGAGGGCTAGCTTAAGGTCTCGACAAGTTATAACCCTTTTGTGGCACTAACTCACATTTCTTAACAAAATCAAAAATTTTGAAATTCGACATCCCTTACGGAATCTCGCATTCAGTATAAAGAGCCGAAGAGTAGGCATGGTTCGATTTCGAAACTTTTTGGAATGAAGATTATTTCAAGATATTCTCAGTATTACCTAAACGTCCTTAGTTTGATACTACATGCTTACAAGTAAACTACTTAAGTGAAAGCAGCTCACCAAATTCAGGTTCATCGAACAAGGGTGGGGTTCCAAGGAGATACAATTGTTGTCTAATCGTTTCTATTTCTAAACTGTGCAGAGAGTATATTATGTGAATTTAAGTTATCAAATTTTATGTATATCGCTCGAGTGGTTTGGGATACATGGGTTTCATGCAAAGGTCGGTGTCTCACTTTTACTATAAATTACGAGCTGAGCCAGAGAGAAGATTAATATGTTATTCCTGCTATCTAATTTAGCGTCTGCTAAGTTATTTGTCTACTAAATTATTACAGTTTTCTTAGTTAATAATACCGTTATATAAATGATAAAGGAAGTCTAAAGAGTTATTCCCCAAGGTGGAGTACTATCTCTGCTTCCATGGACATTTTTGGTTAATAAACTGCTAAGAAACTTTGAAAGCAAAGCCTCTCAATTAGTGGCATATGCGGACGACATTGCCATCTTAATATCGATAAGGTGTCTAGAGCTCATTAGCAGTGTTGTGACCACCAGTCTCAATACAGTCCAGAACTGGGGATTCTCTTCGATAAATGGGACGCAAATATCTCTCATCGCACATAGTAGCTTGGAGTAGTATTGGACAGCAAACTGCTGTGAAAACACAACATGGAAGAGAGGGTGAGAAAAGCCAGCAATGCTTTATATGCGCGCAGGCAGATGCTCGGCGTAACTTGGGAGTTCTCTCACGCATTAGTGCTACACCGCTATTATTTGACAAATTCTGCTCCACGGTGTAATAGTATGGTGGACAGCTGTACGGAAATTTACCAACCGGAAGCCAATGGAAAGAAATGAAAGAGAAATGGTGGTTCAGAGGTACTGGTACTAAACCTTGCGCCTATAGACCTCTTCGCTGAGAACTGAATAGCAAAACAGGCGAAACGACTACTGGCTGCAGGAGAGTTTACCTATTGAACCTTCGGACATAGCTCGGTATATAATGGAGGCTGGCTAAACACCGACTACATGAGCCCACTTTTCGACTGGGAAGGAAGAAACATTGTAAAATTTATGTTAGATACGCGCACTAACCTAAACCTCTATACTGATAGCCCAAAAATGGACGATGAAGTTAGTGCGGGAATATACTGTCCAGAGTTAGGCATAAGCTAACCTTTTAAGTTGCCGCCCCACTGCAGTATATTCCTCGTTGAGATTTTTCGCGAAAGCCGCGAAGCTGGCTGCATTAAGCACCTGCAGGCAATTCCAGAGTCAAAATCTACGTAGACATCCAAGTAGCAATCAAGGCAGCAAGTGTTGTAAGAAGCAAGCAACTACACTTCTACTGGGTGTCACGCCATTACGGCAATGGAATAGTGGAAGAGATTGTCAAGAATGGTGTGCGGTTTACATCCGAAAACGTGATCAACATTGGAAAACCCATGCATTGTCTATGCGACGATCTTGACGGTATATCGGAAGTACACAAAGGTCCTATTGGCACTCAATAGAAGAGACTGTGCTAATTGGTCACTATCTGTTGGCGCACACGTCCGCAGAATGGGGCTGACAGATCAAAAAGAGTGCAGGAAATGTCTAGAGCAGGGCACCAAAGAAACAATGAAGAATCTCTTGTGCACTTGTTCCGCATTGGCAAGACTACGCTGTAAGCATCTGGGGTCTCTACGGTATAATTTATTTGAGGAAGTATCGATAGTGAGGTCGCAAAATATGTTAAAATCGCGTCAAGCGCATGTTTTATCTGGTATCGCAAAGTATAAAAACTTGTCTATGCGTGGCTTATTGGGCTGTGAGCGTGTTTATGACCTGATTTTCTAAGCAAAACACTACATTACAACAGTAACTGAGGAAGGACTAACATTTCAACAAGCTTTGGAGTGAAAACTTTCTGAGAATTATACCACAAACCTTACAGTCGATTATGTTTTTGCTAAAACAGGGTTTCACACAGAAGCCTGCCACATAACGCTGTAGCACATCTACACAAATTTCGCTTCTTTATGTGGCACTAACGCCACTCAAGCTATAAAAATTGAATTTTTAGCGTTACTACCATAAGGACGGTACTACACAAGCCATAATTTAAAGGAATAATAGCAGACGTTGAGGCAGTAGCTATGCCGTTAATGTGTGGTGCATGTATGCATATGTGGTATAAGGAGACAAGACATAACAGAGTAGAAATCTGAGCGTCATTTGCTTAGTGTGGAATTATGCAATATTTAAATTTAACGCTGCTGCTTTAATAGCGATGATAGGCATGCGTTTATATAGGTGTGTGTATGTGTGTGTTTTTGAAAGAGAGAGAGGTGTAGTGAAAATTATTCGAAACCGATTTTCGAAGAAAAACGCTCATATCAGATATGTTAAAAGGTATTTTGGACGGATTTTCATAGAAAAACGCTTATACAAAGTATTCGATATTAAAAAAAGATAATGATAATATTCTTATTGAGAAAATTCCACGTAAGATTTCATGTGTAAAGAGTGATTGATGTTTTAAATTTCCAAGAAACTACCTTTATACTTAAGCTTCGAAGCTTTGTGAGCTTTCGCAGTAATAAGCAAGGAAAGGACAAGGTCGCTTGAAATTGAACATTTCATATTCTTGCCATTTGCAACGTTCAACTGGAAGTATGAAAATCTATGAATTAGGTATATGGCGACTGAGGGAAGTATTGAGCGGATTCTGCCTTTATTTGATATTCGGACGTAGTATTTTTAAGAAATAATTTTTCTCCGAATTTCAACAATATATCTCACAGATTGGCCGATATTTTCGTTTAAAAGCCTACTACAAACTTTGTTTTTCGAAAATATCGGTAAATTTATGAGATATATTATTGATATTGCTGAAAACCGAGTTCGCTTATTCGGAAACTGGCGGCTGCAACAATTGAAATCAGACTGAAATTACCTGTCATCTGATTTCACTATAATGTTGGAATGTCAGGATAACATTGTGTGTCAAATTTCATAGATCCTTAGATATATATTTATCAACAATACAGGGTTTGTTGGCAAATTAATAGGACTGTTTTTTCTACGCCGCGACTGTACTTCGGAGCATGTACGCACCGACCGGATTCGGCAGTGGGCGTTCCCAGCAAACGAACTAGCAGGTGAACGTTGTCTCCGAGCACCTGGAGAGTCCGGACAAATACACGTTTCTGTGAGTGCTACAAGCCGAAAATGCAGCGTTCGTTAGAGCAGAGGTACGCAATTATTCTTTGTGAAACTCGGTAAATCTGTGACAGAGACGTTTGATATGATCAAGAAGGCTTATTCAGATGTTGCTTTAGCAGGAAGTGGTATGTCTCGGTGGCACTAGGCTTTTTGTAGGGCCGAGAAGAGGTCGCTGATGAAGACCAGAAGAATGAGCAAATCCAAAGTGAACACGATGCTCATTGCCTTTTTTGACCTCACAGGCATCGTTCAACATGAATTTGTTTTTCCTGGACAAACTGTCAAAGCCCCGAGTCACTTCGACTTTCTTGTGATCAGCTACCTAACCAAGGCCGGCATCCCAACGCTTCCGCAGCCGCCCTACACCCCAGATGTGGCAACCATGGGACTTTTTTTTTTTGTTTCCTTGCCTGAAAAGGCCGACGAAAGGGATGGATCCCATGCAGCATACACCTTGATTCCCAAGGCTATTCAGGAGAGTGCTTACCGTGACGCCTTCAATGTTTGGAAATCGCGCTGGCAGTGCTGCATCGACGCAGAAGAAGCCTATTTTGAAAGTTTTTAGGAAATTGTAACGATTGATTCAATAAATTTTTTTTTAAATCGACTCAGTCTTATTACTTTCCGGACAAACCCTGTATATGGGCAGTACCACCATGTCCACTGATGCGCGGGTGCACAATTTAGTCTCTAATTGAGTTATCGCACTTTTAGTAGTTTTCAACATTACCGTTATGTGGGGTATGGGCGCAATTACAATCCGCTTTGACTCATTTTTATGTTTTTGAAAGGGTTGCTGAAGAGATATATGCTCTGAAGAAGTTTCATTGTTTTAGCTTATTTGGTTTGGGAGCTAATTATATTAAATCCTTAAAAAGACGGGACCCCGCCCACTTTTTCAGAATCTTAAAACCAGAAATGAACTTTTATTTGCGATCCGCATTGCCAAACATCATGCCATCTTGCATCTTATTGAGGAGCGTGAAAATGATATGGTTCCGCCGCAATCTTGCTTGCGCACAAAGGAACATATGTACTAAGCTTAATGAAGATATCTCAATTTTTACGCCAGTTATCGCTAGCACGGGCGAACGAATCATTCAGATTTTAACTCGTTTCATCATCCGCATCATTTAAATAATTGTGAAAATAAAAGAATATCCAATGGGTGTTTAGTTTAGGGTTAGGTTATATGGCTGAATCGGTGGGATGTCTGAAAGCCTGCGTTGCGAAATGCTTAAATGTTGATCTCCCTAACGCGGGACTGTCGAAAAGAAGTGTTGAGCTGTTCTCTTCTATTTCCTTACAGCTTCTGCAGATAGTGTGAGGTAAGATGCCCAGCCTTCAAGCATGAATGCCAATAGGGCAAGGGCTTCTTAAAAACTCCACAACTAGAGAGAGGCTAGGCGTACTGAAACCTAAAATATTACTGAATCTCTTGCGATCAACTTTGGTTAAAAAGAATTTTGCGATAGTGCACAAACCGCGAAGACCGGCTATCTGATGGTAGAACACAATAAGATACGGCAGCACCGATCCGCTTCTATTCTATTGTCTTATCACAAAGACTATTAGTGACGAAGTTAGGCATCCCTGACCAACACAGCATGCACGGTTAATGAGATCAAGGATAGTATCACCGCCCTACTGTCTGAGTGGTTGATCATTTCTCTAAAGGAGGCTGCACGCCAGAGCAGTAAAACTAATGTCACCTAAATGACTGCAACCTCGGCTTGGAAAACATTGCAAGGATGTCTAAAGCTGGAGTTGATAGAGATCTTTTGACAGTAAACCGCTCTACCAACTTCCCAGCAGACTTTGATGGGTGGTGCTATTGTTGAAATTTGTGTATGAACTATTGTTCTCAACTAATTTAGTTGGTATTAGGATCGTTTGGTAAAAATGCAATATTTTTACAAAAAACTTTTGGAATAGAAGGCGCTAACTCTCTTTGAATTAATATAATATGTTAAAATATATTAGGAAAAACTACTAGATACTTATTACTTGAAAGTGATAAACTGACAGACCAAATCAAATGGTAAAAGGTTGTAGGCAAAGTAAAGAAATCTCCAGTTCTTCTTGAATAATTTCGCTTTTAAGGCAATTTATGAAATAATTTTGCATATGAGTTTAAGTTTCGAAAACACGTTTGAAGCATTACACTTACGATTTTACTTAACGAACTCGCTTATGGCATATTCACCTAATTATTGAAAGTGCGACAAGAAATCACGAATTTATGCGCAGCACCGTATGAAATTGGCATGTAAAAAGCAATATAATTCAGAGTTGCCTCAAATATACATGTATATATGTGCATGTGTATGTATATGTATATGGACCTAACTATGTGAATAAATTGATATGTTCCCTGTAGGGTAATATAAGCCATATAAGTATACATAATGCTATATACTTAGACTTTTTCAATGAATCCATTTGACGGCTTCAATTTATACCAGGCATTCTAGCTATTGACGAAAAGAACTACTAAAAGGTGCTGTTTTCTTTTAGCATTCGCAGAACCTAAATTAACAATGGTAAACACATTCAAATACGGAAGTCAGGAAGAATAAGAAAAAACGTTAACTTCGGTTGCACCGAAGCTAAATACTCTTCACAGGTGCATTTCTGTTAGCAATTATGTGTCCAGTTTATATGGAAGCTATATGCTATAATTAGCCGATCTGAACAATTTCTTCGGAGATTACATTGTTGCCATAGAAAATAATATATACCAAATTTTGTGAATATATCTTGTCAAATGTGAAAGTTGTCTATGCAAGAACTTGATTCCGATCGCTCAGTTTGTATGGTAGCCATATGCTGTAGTTAACCGATCTGAACAATTTTCTCGGATATTACATTTTTGCCCTAGAAAATAATCTATACCAAATTTGGTGAAGATACATTGTCAAATGCGAAAGTTTTCCATATAAGAACTTGATTCCGATCGTTCAGTTTATATGGCAGCTATATGCTATAGTGGTCCGATATCGGCCATTCCGACAAATGAGCAGCTTCTTGAAGAGAAAATGACGTTTGCAAAATTTCAAAGGGATATCTTAAAAACTGAGGGACTAGTTCGTATATATACAGACAGACGGACAGACAGACGGGCATGGCTAAATCGACTCAGCTCAACATACTGATCATTTATATATATACTTTATAGGGTCTCCGACGCTTCCTACTGGGTGTCACAAACATCGTAATATACCTTGTTCAGGGCATAAAAATATCGTAAATTATGATAAGGTAAAAACAGGAACACGTGTAGTACATAGTTCACGTAAGTGAGGAAAGTTTTCTAAGCGTCATCAGCTTGGGAGTAGCCAGAAACAATGTAAAAGATAACGGGTGATTTTTTTGAGGTTAGGATTTTCATGCATTAGTATTTGACAGATTACGTGGGATTTCAGACATGGTGTCAAAGAGAAAGATGCTCAGTATGCTTTGACATTTCATCATGAATAGACTTACTAACGAGCAACGCTTGCAAATCATTGAATTTTATTACCAAAATCAGTGTTCGGTTCGAAATGTGACAAATCGACAAATTTTGTTCAGCGATGAGGCTCATTTCTGGTTGAATGGCTACGTAAATAAGCAAAATTGCCGCATTTGGGGTGAAGAGCAACCAGAAGCCGTTCAAGAACTGCCCATGCATCCCGAAAAATGCACTGTTTGGTGTGGTTTGTACGCTGGTGGAATCATTGGACCGTATTTTTTCAAAGATGCTGTTGGACGCAACGTTACGGTGAATGGCGATCGCTATCGTTCGATGCTAACAAACTTTTTGTTGCCAAAAATGGAAGAACTGAACTTGGTTGACATGTGGTTTCAACAAGATGGCGCTACATGCCACACAGCTCGCGATTCTATTGCCATTTTGAGGGAAAACTTCGGACAACAATTCATCTCAAGAAATGGACCCGTAAGTTGGCCACCAAGATCATGCGATTTAACGCCTTTAGACTATTTTTTGTGGGGCTACGTCAAGTCTAAAGTCTACAGAAATAAGCCAGCAACTATTCCAGCTTTGGAAGACAACATTTCCGAAGAAATTCGGGCTATTCCGGCCGAAATGCTCGAAAAAGTTGCCCAAAATTGGACTTTCCGAATGGACCACCTAAGACGCAGCCGCGGTCAACATTTAAATGAAATTATCTTCAAAAAGTAAATGTCATGAACCAATCTAACGTTTCAAATAAAGAACCGATGAGATTTTGCAAATTTTATGCGTTTTTTTTTAAAAAAAGTTATCAAGCTCTTAAAAAATCACCCTTTATATGGCTCAAGCAGCTCACGACTTCCGGTCTTAGATCAAGTTTTCTCTGGGTAGTGAAAAAACATATGTTTGAAGGGGAACTGAAATGTGAAGGCGAACACCAATAAATGAAAAAAGAAAACAGCTTCGAATGATAGATCCCCATTTTGATGACAAAAATGCCAAATGCATTAACCCATTTACAGCCAATGGTCGATTTTTCGACCAGCAACTTTGAAAAATCGCCGAGTCGAAAATTATTGAGATATGTCATGACGGCAATAATTGTATGTTATCTTGCATCTTTCTGATCTTGACAAAAATTTTCTTTTACTAAGTAATTATTTTTTTTTTAATTCTATCGGATTTTCAAAAGACCCATTTTTTCCAAATTTTTTTTAAAAAATTCGGAAAAAATAGAGAAAATTTTTGAAAAAATAGCTTCACGCAGACTGTAGTTTTCAGCAGATCACTTGTAGTATAGAATGATAAGGAATGCGCAAAAGTAACTGGTTGATAAATCGACCACCGGCCGAAAACGATACGACAAATATTTCCACTTCACTAATTTTGTGTCTTTGCATCTAGGAAGTCAACATAATTCATACGAGCTTAAAACTAATGAGTGTAAATGTTTATTGTTGTTGCTGTTATTATTTAAGAGAAATAGAGAATTTAAAGTAATTAAAGATTAAAGGAAAGATCAATTAGCAAATATGGAAATTATCAAATGAAAAAAAGAGATATTAGAGGATTGGTAAGATCAGTAAAGAAAGAATGAAAAGAGAAGTGTATGTTGTTGATAGTGGAAGTACTAGTATATGACTATATACTTTCAATTTAACAAAAAATTGTTTTGTTAATTGTTGATTACTGAGTTCTTTCACAAACAAGTAGACGCAGGAAGTGTCAAAATGGAAAATATGCAGGAAATGAAAAAATCTAATACTAAATACTTGTTCCACTTTATGGAACATTCAAGAGTTTTATTTCCAGATATTTAAAGAATAGAATTTTCCAGAAGCTTCCAAGATCACGAATATAAAAATGCCTTCCAGGCAAGTAGAGAGGCAAGTTCTATTGAGATTCGATATATAAATGCACAAAATGCAATATAGCTCTACATGTTTTGTACTTCAATCAATTCCATCATATATAAAGATAAGATATTGAACTTTCAAGAAAAGTTTTTCACAAATTACTTATGACGTGTATATTTCTTTTATTGTAAAAAAAAAAATTTAATGTGAAATTGAAAAACTCCACAAAATAAACGTTTTGAATGATAAACTCTAATAAAACACTGTTTCACTTTAGCAAGTATCGTTTTCGGCCAATGGTCGATTTTTCGACCACATTCCAGTGGCTAAACGGTTTAATGTAAAAATCTCAAAAGCATTGAGTTTTTTTCATACTAAGCAGAATACAAAGTTTGAATGAAATCAAAGCAGTGGATCTAAGTGTGGTCGGAAATGGGTTAAGGATAACGATTTAAGGGCATGCACCTTGATGTCCCCGTAAAACCAAAGACTGCCATCACCGCCGTCCAAGAACTGCGATGAAAGCGACAAGGGCTAAGACGTGTAGGTCGTCATATAAAGGAGCGCGAATCGGTGTGGGATTCGTGGTGGGAGAGAGACTCCGTCACCGAGTCCTGGCATTCACCCCGGTAGATGCCACAATCCTCATCAAACCGAGGTTTTTCACCATATCGCTGACATGCACTCACACCCCGAAAGAAGAAAAAACTCTGATAGCACTCATCAGCAGCTCGATAGAAAGGAACTATGGGACGGCATTTCAACCATCTTACGTATAGCTTCAAACAAAACTATTGGTTTTCGAAAAGGCAAAAGAACATCTCGGACGATGAGGAGTGCCGTGTTGCAGTTGAGAGAAAACCGACTGTCTACCTCGCAACGTTACAATCGACCAGTAGACGTTCGGGATGGGATAGGTAAAAAAAGCGGGACGACGAATGCGGGAGTACGAAGAGCTTGACAAGCTGACCGACAAAGGTAATGCTTGAAAATTCTAAAAAATGAGGCAACGACAAACAGAAAGTTTCAAGACCTGAGCATAGTTTTGAAGAACCTCCAGAGGTGATCTAGTAACAGATGCTCAGATCATATTGAAATTATGGAGTGCACACTTCTACAGCCTGCTGAATGACAGTTAAAGCAAAACATCAGGAGAGGATGCACCCGATTTGGCAAACGACGACGGTGGAGCAGACGTTGCATTGAAGAAGTTCGGGTAACAATAACGCGCCTGAAGAACAAGCGGGGGCCGATCGATTGTGGCCGAAAATCAAAAAAATCGTTTGTTGTTTGAGTCAATTGATAGCAGCGGGGGTTCTGAAATTAAGGGAAAATTGCAATTAGTGGAAAATTTGAATCCTCCGTTAATCTTAGGACACCCTTTATATCCACCATAACTAATAAGCCTGTCTGCATACGGTTGTGGCACAGATATTATTTTACGAATGAGTGCCTTCAATTGCTTTTTTATGGCCTAACAAACCCTAAAAAATTGTCTGTTAATCACGTGGTTCAAAACAACACCAAATTAGTTACATTTTCCCTACAGGGTCTCGCGTGCGCGCTTCCAACACTATTTAAGAGCGTAAAATTTCACTTCTGTTACTGCACAGCTGTGTTGGCTTGAGAATTAAATTTACCTCAGCTGCCAACTTAAATTGGTTGCTACTTCACCGACATTGTCGCGCCATAAATCAGAGTAGCGCGGCACAGCCGTGCATTCGTGTAAGTATGCGCGTGGCAGCTGCTTTTGTTGTTGCGGTGGTTTTCTGCTTGCGTTGTCAGCGCTTGAAGAAAGAAAAATTCCATGACTGCCTACGATAGCGCGGCTCAGGGCTGTCGGTCGTTTACTGCCTACCTGAATCGCAGAGAAAGTAGTGCGAGCGCGTGTAAGTGTATGTGTGAGTGGTTTTACTTTGCTTTGCATATGTTAGTGCATAAATATACTCATATATATGTACGTATGTATGTGCGTGTTTGATGCGTTAAGGAACACTGCATCTTGAATAAGTGGCAATTTTAACGGTTAAACACTTTGGCTCAGCGCTGTTGCCACAACTAAGCTGCATCAAGGACTAAGGCAGACATGCTTACACATACACATGCATGTAGCGAATGCACGCACACACATACCCACATATAGTCACCTACTTGCGGATGGCGCGCGCGCACATTTTAAACGCTCAAGGCATTTAACTGCACTGAATGCTGCAGCAGCTGTGTCGGCAACGTTTATTTCTCGTTTTGCCGCCAATTTGTTGTTGTTGTACTGCGGCTGTTCGACTTTTCGCCCCTCTTGTTTTTCTTGCATGCTTCTCGTCATGCGGAGATTTTCGCCGACATAGCGCTGGTGGCATGCGCTTGTCTGATGATATGCGGCGCGCAGGTATGAGTTGTGTGGCATGTGGCATGCGACGTGCGGCATATGTTGCATTGTTTTGCTTAAGAACGCGCACAGAAAATAAACAACGGCAGCTAAATGCAATTTCCGTTGAAATAAAAAAATTACTTAAAATCGTTGCGAAATGCAGCGGTAGAACAACAGCAACTGTGTAGCATGCCATTAGGCGCACAGACTGTGTTTGCTTAGTTATTAAGTAAACAACCACAGTGCGCCACTCACTGAGAGCCTGATTTAGATTTCAGTGCTGTACAGGTTAGTGAGTGCGAAAAGCAAAAAAGAAGCGGCTCTGCGCAGCTTCCCAAAAAATTGAATGGGTTTCCCCAGGTCTCTACTTTCGAACTTCAGGAAGCCTAAATATCCGGAAAGCTGCTGCACCGCTCAAGGTTAACCCGAATGACACTATATGAGAATGCTTTAACTTTTAAAAAGGCAGAACTTGTACTGCTATCAAAGTTGTTCTTAAAGAAGTCTAAGGTGTTCTTAGTTAAGTCTAAGGTAGTTTCACCTGCAAGGGTTCATTGTAGTAAGAAGTAAGCTACGTCTGAGCCAAACATTTTATAGCTCTTTCAATATTATTTGCGACAAAGTGATTGAAACAGTATTAGAATACGGGCGTGCTCAACGAAGTGTGAATAGGGGAACTACACATAATTAGAGAACTCAATCTGTGGATCCTTGTCGTTAACGACCTGCTTAAAAA
Organism: Bactrocera correcta; assembly: GCA_027475135.1. Classification (NCBI taxonomy): domain Eukaryota; kingdom Metazoa; phylum Arthropoda; class Insecta; order Diptera; family Tephritidae; genus Bactrocera; species Bactrocera correcta. The sequence continues at coordinate 46,714,165 of CM050323.1, forward strand.
ACTTCAGGAGCGGGCTACTGAGTGACTGCTTGTGCAGACGATGTAGCACTTTTGGTCAAAAGAAAGTTCCGGAATATCGTGCACGAATTGACAGAGGGTATTTCAGCATCGTAACAAATTAGGCTGTCGAAAACGGGGTCACACTCCACCCAAATAAAACCGATAACGTTTTATTCACTAGAAGATGCAAGACATCCGTCTGCAACCAGCGAATACAATGAAATATATAGAGCTCATCTTGGATAGGAAGCTTTCATGGAAGTGGAATATCGAGAGTGCAAAGAGGCATCGATTGCCTTGTATTGCTGTTGATACAAATGGAGGGGTCCCTCAGCGAGAGCGGTTCACTAGATAGAGCTATAGCCAAACCCATTATGTTCTATGGAGTCTTTATGTGATAGAGGGCACAGGAAAAGACCAAAATTGCGAAGAAACATAACGAGCGACGTTCATCAGCTTGTGTGATGTACAATGTGATGTAAAATCCACTCCAATCATGGCACTTAACGCCTTACTGCGTATATTGCCCATAGACATCGCCGGAAGGTGTATGGCTACGAAAATTGCCATCACACTCAGATAGTTTGTGTTCCTAAAAGAACACGGGGTCTGAGTCTGAACATTCGGAAATCCCCACTCACTTTGACTTTATACGGGATCACTTGGATCATGAAGTCGCCAAACCGAACTATGACGACTCCTTCTCTACGCATCTACCGGCGAGCGTGTTGTGGGTGGTGGAAGAAATTGGAGGAAATGGGCAGTGAGCGTTTTCTTCTTCAAAGCTTGGGAGGAAGACTGGTGGAGGGGTCTACTGTCAGGAGCTCGCTGACAATTTCAGACTTCCTGACTATTTCAGTGCAGTCTCCTTCAGAGAAGTGACCATCCACTAAAATAGTTGAGCGGTGATACTAACCTTGAACTCATTGACAGGCCGCCAGGCCACAGCGTAATCGCAGGAAACTGTAAAGCTGATGGGCTAGCAAGAAAAGGCACCCTACAGCCGCTATCGGTAGAATGGGAGCGAATCGGTACTCCCGTATCTTCTTTTGTTCCAAATAACATTTTGGCCCAAGATCGATAACAAAATATTTGGTCATCTCTTTGCTCTCAGTAAGGCTAGACACTCCCTAGTTTTAGGGCTTTTGACGGGTCACTGAAATTAAACGCCTGTGCCAATTTATATTGGATACTAAGCGTTTTGCTAATTTGTAGTTCGAACACAGATGTTGTCCTGCCTTTTGTGCTGCGATCCTGATATCTCTAACATTTTCAGCAAGAAAAAAGTTAAGTTTATAGTTTTAAATTGTTTCGTAAGTATGGTTGCTTCTGCCTGCCTACGATATGAAAACCAATCTAGTCTCTATACCTCAGTGGGGCATAAAGCTGAGTTTCAGGCATCAGCGCATGACTAGACATAGCATGGATGGAATGTTTTTTCTATATTACAATATTTAAATGGGTCAAAGGAAGGAAAAGAAGGGACCATTCTCTTTTATCCTGAGTAACGATGTATTCGCAAAGGTTTGCAGCACTATTTTCTTCATTGTTAAGACTAGTGGTGTTCTTACAGTCATGAAAATGCATACCGACATTCAATGAGCTCTCACACTTGTCTCTTCACACCACGTGATTATTTTGTATTAATTCTGTTCATGGCTGGGCTTTTGAATAGTAGCTTATTAAGTCTAGCCAATTTGTTGGTATTTTCGAAGTTGCTACAAAAGTTCTTCCAGGCCTCATCTTTGGCCCTGCACACCAAACTTTGTATACCCTTTAAAGGTCTTTTTATGCGTTCCAGCAGTCCTCACTTTTCGCTAGTTTAGCCAGGTTGAAATATTTCGTACAAAAGTCTAGCTTGCTAGTAGGTTCCAGGCCTCAATTTTTACTCGCAAAGATAGCGAGATCAGGTGTATTACATGTGGCTCCAAATGAGCATTAAAGCTTATGGCAGACAAATAAACAAAGTGCCCAGGCTGTCGTAACTAAGAGTTATTATTAAGAAACGATATCAAGTGATGCTGCTGAAGTAATAGCCAACATGATGCCCTTTGGAGCCAAAAAAGAAGAGAGAGCCAAAAGCTTAAGAATATGGCAAAAGAGGGGGCAAATCTCACTCCAAGCTAGGGGGACCCACAGACAGATATCGGACACCCATCCGTGGATAGACAGACGACATGGGGACCTAGATTTCCACCTAACCCAAATACCATGTGAACATGGGTTCTTCAAAGGCTACCTATACAGATTTCAGCACGACATTAGTTCAAACTGTCCAACGTTTTCAGAGTATTCTTTTATTGCCCTCACTTTCTAAGTATAAGGGAAAAACTTAAAACTACACTGGGTAGTAGTTTTATAGTGGAAAATTTGACGACACGAGAACTGGAAAGCTGTCAGCGAAGTGGCGGCCTCAATCACGACAAAACTAAGACATATAGAGCAGATTAGGCGTCCGTCCATTCGTACCATAGAAGAGTAATACTCATCAGGTAGTTCTGTGGGAGAGGCTGGAGTCGGGAGGGATTAGGTTAGGTTCACCAGATTGAAGTTCCGCGCTCCGGCTTTTGGTGATGCTTCCCACAACTAAACAAAAAACGCAGCAAGCCACACAAATAAATCTTCCAATATATTATTATACAAAATCCAGCTGCCAGCAGAGCCAAAGCCAATTATAATATATTCTATCCGCAAAGCTCTACAATTTTTCGTTTATATTTTAAATTGGCAAAATAAGCAGACTTGCTTAGTCTCTTACACCCACACAAGTGGAGCAGGAAATTGGCTAAACAGCAGTAAGTTTGCGAGGAAATGAAACTTGAACTCAGTTGGGAGGATAATATACTTGTAATACACGGAATTCCTTGCTGCAACATGCCAGCCGCATGCATCGCTCAACTATTGGCAAAGTATTAACACGAATTTCGGGAATTGAAATAAAGAACTTAGTGTGCATAACTTTTGCAATACGCATTAAAGTTTTTGTTGGTGGCATGAAAATTCAAACCGCAAAATGTCACCAGCTCACAGTGGCGCAGTAAAGTGCAAAAATGTTCCACAACTATTTGGCTGGCATCCTCGCCGGTTATGCAATGCAATGCGAGTACGAACTTTATGTTCGAGAAATAATGCAGTGAAAATATGTGCGGTTATATGTTAGGATAAAGGCAAGTAAGAATTTTATGATGCAAGCTTGTAACGGTTGAGAAAATATTCGGAAGAGGTGTAATGAAAAGTCAAAAAATTACATGTGAATGCGCAAAAGCTGTCGAATGGAGAGCAAACAGCTGTTGAGCTGAGTAACTTTTGACATTTACAGAATGTAGCATATTCTACAAATATTTTATGATTTCTGCTGTATATGCGAATTGACTTAGACAGATTAGTCGAAATATTTCATTTTGTAACTACATGCTGACGAGCCGTAGCTGGGAGTGTCCACGAAGACTGTGGATAGTCGAATCCGCGCTGTTCAAAGCAACTCGAACTGATGAATAGAACGACTTGCCGCATTTTACGTGGAGATTTTAGATTTAAAGAGTCCAAACTACAGCTTATGCAAGTACTGAAGCCCAAGTGACATTGCTTCGCCCTACGTGCTCTTGAGAAGTTCCAAAAAGATCCGTCATTTCTTCCCATTTCTTACTCAATGGGTTTGTAAAAAAGCAAAATTGCCGCTTTTGGGACAAGGAGTAAGAGTAAACAGATTCAAGAGCTGCCATTTCATCCAGAAAAAACAACGCTTTGTTGTGGTTTGTGGGTCGGTGGAATCATCGGTCCATTTTTCATCAAAAATGATGCCCGTGAGAATATAACCGTCAGTGGCGACCGAAATCACGCCATGATAACCGACTATTTGATGACTGAATTTAAAGCTTGTGACCTCGGTGATATTTGGTTTCAACTAGACGGCGCTACTTCCCAAACATCGCACCAATCAATGGATTTACTGAGAGAAGCATTCATTTATTTAGGCTTTGTAATTTTCCGATATATGGTTTCCTAAAAAATTTTGGACCAATTTTATAAAACATTTCCAGGCGAGTGTTTTCTTATCATTCAATTTGTCTTCAAATCGCTTATCCTCCATCAGTTGCCATACTTGTCGACTTACTAATAATCCTTATATGTGACCTAGTCTACGAAAAGGGGGCTTAGGTGTCAAAAAATCAATTTTTTTTTTTTATTTTTTTTTTTTTTAATTTTTTTAAATTTTTTTTAATTTTTTTTTGTGTTTTGTTTTTTTTTTTTGTGACACCTAAGCCCCCTTTTCGTAGACCAGGTCACATATAATTATTACCTGACTAAGTTGGCGTAAATTCCCTTTTAGATATACAAATCCACTCGCAAATCTAGGTATAGCTCTTACAAAGTTTTTTGATTTGGTGGCTTTGGCGCAGATAATTAGGCTCGTATGTAGGCTGGGTCTGTTGGCCGAAGGAAACTTTGGATGCTGGGTAACGTTATAGTATAGTGGGCAAGAATACGGAAACCCACCTACCGGAAGCCAATGGAAAAGGTTCAGAGGCTAACTGTGCTGTGCATAACGGAACCAGCTATAGACATCTTGGCTGAAAACTGTGCAGCAAAAACAGCGTGATGACTACTGGCTGCCAGAGTATTTACAAATAGAATCTTCGGGGATACGTAACGACGCTTAAGCAAATACTGTCTACATGACGCCACTTTTCAACTGGGAAAAAAAGGTTAAAAATAAGCATAGAAAAAGATGCCAGAGTTGGGCTTTAGACAGCAATCAAAGCAGTAACCTCGTATCGCTGTGTCTTGGGAGGCAGGACAGCAGTGAAAAGTGCTGTTTGAAATGAGCCACTTCACTTCTACTGGGTGCCAAGCCACGAAGGCGTCGAGGACAATGAAATAGTGGACGAGATTGCCACGAAAGGTGTGCGGCTAACATTCGTAAACGTGATAAATATTGGGAAACCCAAACATTGTCTATACGGCGATCTTGACAGAAGCATGGTAAAGAAAATCAAAATCCGATGAATCGAGCTACCTGCGTGTAAAACTGCAAATGTCATATGCAAAACGGTAGATCAGAAGTACATAAAATTCCTATTTGCACTCGATAGAAGAGACTGTAGTAACATGTTGGGAATATTAACTGATCACTGTTTGTAAAAGGTAAAGATGGTGAAGCCGTAGAGTTGGTTAAAATTCGCGTCCAGCGCAGGCACACTAAACGATAATTTCTCCTATGGGACCAAGCAACTGAACTCCATCTGATATCGCAAAGGGCCGAACAGGTTTATGAGTGGCTTATTGGCCTACCAGATTAATCTTACCTAACCTAAGTAATCAGTTAAAGTGGATTAAATAAACTTATTTTAATTTAGTTTGGTTCAATGTGCATTCTTTAATCGTAGCACTTTTAGATGATTTTCTGTTAGAATACATTTTAAATTACTTAATTATTTCATCCTCAAAAATTATGTACTTTTCATTTTAATTTACTGCTTTTTTCCATCTCTCATAAATATCTTTCATTACCAAATCTTCTCTCTAAGATCTTATTATTGCGGGAAAAAAAAGCAATTCATTCACATTTATAAACAATGATTACCCCAGCCTAATGATAAAAAGTAGATTAACACCGAAGGAAAGCATAAAGCAAAACAGCTAAAAATTAAATGAATACAATTTTCTTAGCTGCCTAATCCGTTAGGTTCATGATGAACTGTTTCGCTTTAACTCAATGATATTTTGCTTAACGTCGATAATAAAAACCGTGCACACTTAAAGAAAAATTCGGAAGAAGACAAAAGCCGAGAAGCTGTAAAGCACCTAATTACACTCCAAACTCGGCAAGAACAGCCATAAAAGAAACATAAATTAAGTTATAAAAATTGGATTATTTTGAGTAATTATTATTTTAACCCGAAGTTTGCTCTCCTCCAACCCAACCCAGAGGCACATCCGCATACGTGCGACATCAACAGAGTTATGAAAGGCAAGCGAGTTTTTGAAGCATCGAGATCTAAAACTGTTCAGCTACAGAAACAAAAATTTCAACAGCTAAGATTTAAAATGCTTAATAACCAATTGCTACGACTTTATTTATTGAGAGAGAGCAATATGGTTTTTTTAATATCGAAAGGTGAATTATATAAGAGCAAGAATTAGCATCAAAATCAAGACATATGCGACGGAATGATTAAACTGTTTCTTTTTTTAGCAGTGTTTTTCTCCTGTCTGAAGTTAAATTTAATACCCCCTAGTTCACTTTTCGCAGCAGTTCATCGTCTGATCTACAAAATTTTAACAGTTTAGACGCTTAACTTCAGACAGGAGAAAAGCGCTGCTAACAGTTTCATTGGGAATTTTTACTAAGAAATATAGCACCAAGAAAAATCTCTACGACTTGTAAATTTGGTTAGGTTAACCCTTTTGGTTTTTAAGGTCATCTGGTTACCTTTTTTAATTTCATAAAATAGACAAAATTTTGTGTTTTTATTTTCCTTTTATACATTGATAAAGTATAGTGTTGGAGGAATTACAGAAGGCGAATCTTCTGAAGGGCACATTGCTAGTGAAGATGAAAAAAGTATTGCTGAAGCTGATGGAAATAACTTTCCCGCGTGTGCTTTTCAAAGGAAAAATATATTGAGTTGTAAACAGAACCAACTGTAACCAACAGCGCTAGAGTCAGAACAGAAAATATAATTCAACCACACCACGGGGTTGCAGTATATGCAGTTCAACCGAATATAAAGATATAAAATAATCTTTTGACCTGTGTTTTACATCTCCAAAAAAAAAATATTAATTTAGAGCTCACCAACATCGAGGGTGTTAAAAAAATTGGAAAGAAATATAAATAAATTGATGAAATATAATTTTTTGGATTTTTGGGCATTCTGACCTAAGAGGTACTTCAAATGGTACATTTAACAACAACAACAAGTATATACTTGTTGAAATACATGATGAAGTTCATGGTCGACCAATTTTTCGCGCTGTAGTATCACTTACTGGCCGTAAAAAAGGTTTGTTCTCGTTGGATCCCGGGACAAATTTGACAATCGCTCAAAAAAAGACTCGTGTGGATTGGTGTAAAGAAATGCTGAAAAAATACGATCGCGATGCTTCAAAAGACGTTTATAAGTTCGTCACAAGTGACGAATCATGGATCTATGCGTATGAGCCCGAAACAAAACAGCAATCGACCGTGTGGGTCTTCCAAGACGAGCCAAATCCAACGAAAGTTGTTCGTGGAAGAAGCACTTCGAAGCAAATGGTCGTCTGTTTCTTCGGCAAAACTGGTCATGTGGCGACTGTTCCGCTTGAGCAACGTAGGACGGTCAATTCTGAGTGGTACACCACCATTTGTTTGCCTGAAGTCTTCGGAGAAATTCGAAAAACGAACAAGAGTAGACGAATCATTGTGCACCATGACAATGCGAGCTCTCACACATTGGCTCAAACCAGCGCCTTTTTGACCGGCCAAAACGTCGAATTGATGGGTCATCCGCCGTACAGCCCCGACTTGGCACCCAATGACTTCTTTTTATTCCCACACATCAATAAAAAAATTGTGTGGTCAAAGATTTTCGTCGCCAGAAGATGCTGTTGAAGCATTCAAAAACCTATGTTTTGGAGGTGTCTCAATCGGAGTGGAAAAAAGTGCTTCGAAAATTGGTTTGAGCGCATGCAAAAGTGTATAAATCTTGATGGGGAATATTTTGAAAAACAATAAAACCATTTTCGTTGATAAATATTCCTATTTTCATTATTAGGCCTGAAATATATGTAGTAGCCCTCGTATCACACCAAGCTACCAAATTATTTAAGTCTGTTTATGGCAGACATCTTTCATCAATTGCAGTTATGATTTAAAAAGCTTTACGTCATTGACATTTTATTTATAATAAAATATTTAAGGATTCTTCGACTGAAGAGTTATCGTTAATAAAAAAAAAGCAAGACAAGAATCGGACCAAAAAGACTAATTTGCGAAAACCTGAAGAAACATTAATTGAATCTGAAAGAGGGATCCTTTAAATATCACTCGTTTGAAAAAAGTTTCCATTGAAAAAACCGGGGGGAAAAATCAAGTTTATGTGTGTTAAAGAAAAAAAATAAAATAAAGAACAAACTTTCAGTCGGAGAAAATATATTCCAAACAAAAACAGTACGCTGTCGAGAGAGAGTTTTCTACCCTCTTAAGCAACCATTGTTTTACGTAATCAACAACAAAAAATAACATTTTTCAAGCTTTTTTTATTACAAGTGACCAAATAAAGGTTGGACGCCGAATTGTTGAATGAATAATAAGCTTTCGTTTCAAAACCAAATGGCAAATTGTCAGGCATAGTGCGTAAAAGTAATAATGAATGAGAGCAGCTATCAAAAAACTGAAAATAATTAAAACAGGGAAAAAAAAGCAATAAGGAACTGTAACATTGTGGGCGTGTATAATAACTGCATTATCACTGACGGAAAAATAGAAATAAATAAAAGTGAACAAAAGTAACACAAAAAGTGGCAAAAACCGCAATGAAACCGCAAATAACCGACAAAGTTAACCAAAATGAGCAATGTAACAACAAAGAGGACAGCTTTCACAAAAAGCTTTTTAGCATTTTTTACCTAATGAAAATTAGAATACAACCAAGAATATATTAGCATATAATGCTGCAATGGCATGCTGACGACGAAAAGTGGGAGAAAAGAGGTGAGAGCGGAATAATTTGCAAAAATTTAGGTAACTCGAAGACGGAAGTGCTTAAAAAAGCTACAAAAAGTACATGGAATAAAGGAAGACTAAATATCTGACAACAGAAGTTTAAATGAAACAAGAAAAATACGTTTACTAAAAGGCTATAATATACTTCATTTATACAAAATACTCCTTATAAGAACTTTGATCGGTCAGCCATGCACTACTCGGTTGTATGACAGCTATCCAATATAATAGAGCTCCATTCTGAGAAATTTTTTCTGAGATTGCACTACTGCCTTTGAAAAAACCCCATATCTAATTTGAAAAATATATCTCTCAAAATTAAAAGATTTTTCACACAAGCGCTTCACTTTAATCCTTCAATTTGTGGTCGGTTCTGAACAATTTCTATGGAGCTTATACCCTTCTCTTAAGGCGGTATTCTGGTCTGGGATTGTGAAAACAAATCTTTTTTTTTTGCATATTTTGATTTTTTAAAATTCGATTTATTTTCGGAGATATAGCCGATTTTGTGACGTGGCGTCCGTGTTCACTAGAATTGTCTCCTAAACTTTAAACGCGTTTTTCTCGAAACTACTTTTTTTGAGGTGGTTGACATGATATCTCCAGTTCTACTGAACCGATTCCTTTGAAATTTGGGATATATCTATTTAATACAATGCTCTATCGTGTCTGCTTTGGATTTTCAAAAATTTTGATTTGAAGTATTTATAAAAAATTCGAAAAGGGCGAAAAAATCGGGTAAAGTTTTTTTTTTCAGATCGACGCCATTTTGTTATTTATTTTTGTTTTTTTTTTTTTTTTGTTTAGAATGGTCAACCCGATAACGACATCTTTATGAATGAAGGATCTTCTTGTTTTTTGAGCTTTAGATCTCTACAAGGGTTGAAATCATGTCAACCAGGACGCACCGTGTTTTTTTGAAGCCCCCGCTCCGCCGGTATCTCGACGAATTTAGGTTTTTTTTTTTTTGCAATTTTGTTTTTTATATTATTAAAATATCGATAAAAAACTTATAAAAAAATGGATAGTAAAAATGTTTTTTTTTATATCTTAGTTTAAAAAATGCCTGAATTTCATTCATCTAGACCAGAATACCCCCTTAAACAATAATTTGTGCCAAATTTCGAAAAGATATCTCGTAAAATGAAGAGGTATTCCATATAAGCTCTTGACTCCGATCGTTTAGTTTCTATGACAGCTATATGCTATAGTGAACCGATGTAGGCCGTTCCGACAAATAAGCAGCTTCTAAGTGAGGAGAGGACGAGGCAAAAGTTCAGATCGATACCTCAAAAGCTGAGGCTGAGTTCGCAAAGAAATATTAAATTAGTCTATCGGTAGTTTGGAGTTTTGAAAGAACCGACGAATTGTGCTCTGAGTGGTTGGAGCATGGTGAATCGTTTTAAACCGAAGCAGTTTTTGATTATATTTTAATGCTACCTGTTATAATGTTTGCCTGCTTCACTTACCACTTGTTAGCCTTAGGTATTTTAAATAAAAAAAAACTCGGGATTCGGACTCGATTTGCTGCGTAGCGGTGGCGGAAAGCGGTGTGTTTTCGAAAGCGATCGAATAAGCACTGAACTGTGTAAAGCGGACCCTTTTTTAATGGAGTGATGTGGTGTGTGTTTCAGTGTGTGGATCCTGCGCTCGCGCGTGTGGGTGGTGTTGATGTGGAGTGTGGTGATGTCGAGGTGAGTGTGGTGAGTGTGCGTGTTAATGATGGGTGTAGGTGTGGTGTGGGGCAGGCGACTAAGGCTCATTTAGCCACTACCTTAGATTAGGTCTGCATAGAAGTTAATGTTTCCCTAGCTTAGGTCGAAGGGTAGATCCGAAATCAAAGAATTTCAGATATTCGTTGATTGTGTTTCCCAAACTCTCTTAAAGGCGAATCACTAGATCCTCATAGATCGACAAAGCGTTTTGTGCTTTTGTGTTTATTAAGGCGCAGATATTTCAATCTCAGTTTAACAAAAGCCAGATAATAGAGAAGAAAGTGACGAAATAATTCACTTCGCCTTCCTACATGTAGCTTTGGCAACGAGCGTCCGATAGAATAGTGCCTTGTCAGAACACCTATACGTGTATGGTAATTGTGGCAAGACTTTGTGTTTGATTTTGTTAAGAGTCAGTAGTTCGGAAGGCCTTTTATACTTCACTTTGGGTCAGAAGGATCTTGGGTTTTCACGTTTCTAACCAGCGCTGGTTTAGCTAACTGGAGGTTCGAAGCTTCAACGCCAGAACGCAAGAAGGGAACAGAAAGCAGACTCGTTTCCATTCGAATGAAAATGGAGGAAAGGACGCTCACCCTGGCAAGCTCCTCAGCTTTGCAATTTACGGTGATTCTGCTGAAACCAGGCATCCATACAAGTCTAATATGGAGGAAACTTGAAGCTTTTGCTAATAAGCACTAATTGAGTAGTTTTGTGCGCTCAACCAGTGAACTCAAGGCCAGTCGTAAAATCAGTAAGTAGAAGAAACCGACATCGAATAAATACTCAATATCTCTCGTCTTAGTTTCAGTACTAACAGTCAATTATGTGGATCATCCTACCAAAAAAAAAAAAAAACTAATATTACTAGGCAGAGTTGATAAGAACTCTGTTGCGCTTAAGCCTACATTATTCCTTCCCTATTTTCTGTATTAATTTAAATATTTTTGGCATTTTTAATTTATTTCTTTTTCCTCCAGCCTACTGTAATGCGCTCTAATACAAAACCACAAAAAAATCTTGATTACATTCCTCAGCGCTGCAGGTGGTTTCTAAGTCTCCCAAAGGGCATGAAATTACGAGGAAATTTACAATTCCGGCTGAAATTCGGAAGGCGAAGGGGGAACGCTTTAACTTTTTCTGCCGTCTTTTAAATTACCCACATGTAACTGTATAAGTTTGTATGTTTTGTTTATACACTTTCTTCCTGCTTTGATGATGATTCATAGTCATAATGGTTACGTTGCGTGCGCTTGCCTGCTGAGCTTTCACATCGCTTTCGCACGAAATATGAGTGTCAGGCCTGTAGAGAGTATGTATTATGTCAACCTAAATCAACCTTGAAACTCATACCGACACATTCATAATATTGCAGACTTCATTATTTTGCCACAAACTCATATAAATATGTTTGTGCGTATATGCCAAGTATGTGAAAGCTATTCGTAAGCGAGTCTTACACAGCTCCTGCAAACAGATCTTATCCTAGCACATGTCTTTATATAAGTAAACACATAGTGAAAATTTCATAGCATAACTCTAGGCAAGCGCAGCTCTTCTGCCAGTCTCATGGAAGCCCCACAGGCTGTTGCATGTGAGATAAATGACAGTACGTGCAATGTATCATTTTGTGCTCCATGAACGTGTGCTAATTTGTAAGGAGCCTTCACGGCGCAACATATGCTAGGCAGATAGATGTACAAACTTAAATATGAACATAAAGAGTTTGTTTACTATATGAAATTTTTTTTGCTCAAGTGCAACAATTAAGTTTCTTGCGAATTTTGGTAGTGTCTTAAAAAATATTCAATATCTATTTGGCTCAGATGCTTAGATTCTCTTGTTGTAAACCAAGGGAGTCCAACGAACTTTCTATAGGGTTCGGCAATAGGCGTGATATGAAATTTTCACAGAAGATTAACTTATGTTCCCTCCAGCTCAGTGGGATGTCTGAATGTATGCGCATCCAAGTGTTTAGTCTGTGTCTTGAGCTCTCGAACGTGGAGCAGTCAAAAAGGCAGTGTTGAGATGTTTCCACCTCATCTTCTTCCATACAGCTTCTTCATATTCGGTCTGGTAAGATTCCCAGCTTTACTGCGTCGACACCAATAGGGCAATGCCCCGTTAAAAGTCCCACAACTAAGTACAGGCTACTTCTACTGAAAACAAAGAGAACACTAGATCTTATGCGATCTGTCTTTTGCCAAGAGATTTTTGCTACAAAGCATATACCGATTTTGTCCCTGCGCTGCCCAAGTTTCTGCGAAGTAGTAGTACCACAAGAGGATACATGAGCACCTATCCGCTCCCATTCTTCCGATAGAGGTTCTAGTGTGCCTTTCCTTGTTACTTCATGAGATTTTTAGTTTCCTGAGATTGCGCTGTGGCCTGGCACCCATACCATCCTTATCATATCTACACTCGATGATATTGGGAGCGAGGTAAGGCACCCTTCGACCAGCTCTAAAAGCACTGGCCAGTATCGCCGCTCTGATATCTGAGTGGATGTTCAATTTTCTAAAGAAGAAGACATTGCAATAGTCAGGATGTTAGAAACTGGAGTTGATGGAGAGCTCCCGACAGTAGACCGCTCCAACAATCTCCAAGCTTTGACTCATCCGTGAAGAAGCTCACTGCACTTTTGTTGGAACGAATTCGATGAATATAATTTGCGAGTACTTTTTCCACTGAACCAAATCATATGTCATAAATAGCATGTTCAATATCGACTTCTAAAGCTGGAGGAGTGTCAGGTTTATTGCCAAAGACCAATGACTTCAAATAGTGGTGTTGAATCACAACTCCTTGGAGACCATTCAATGTCATAATGTCTTGGAATAATTGGGTTGGCTGAACCGTACGCAGCCGCGTCTTGTTGGATCAATATAGATCAACTTCTTCCAATTGCGGCCACACAATTGGTTATGTCAGTAAAAACTGCCGAAATGACACTTAGAAATCTTGTCATTTCTATTGGCAAATCCCTCTCTTAAGTCTCAACGACTACTGCTAGGTGCTATTGAGGTGATCTCATCTCTGTTTGGAAACATAGATCCAAGGGCCTTTAGCCTGCGGCTACAGACTGTTCAGTCAATTAGCAGGTGTTCTGGAGTTTTGGGCGCCATGTCACAGAATCTGTAATTTGCACAAGAAGTTAGCTCCATATTAAATAAGTTCTTCTTAAGCTTACAATGTGCAGTGTAGAAGGCGACAAGTAGGCTGAGTTTATCCCTTGGAAGGTTGATTATCTATTTAAACATTTTAAGGTTGTAATCATCTGTTAGCATCTTGACATGGTGCATGGCTTGGAGTTTTTGGCAATATATCTTTTTACACATGCCTTTGCTCTTGCGCAGCAGCTTCTTTATGGTGGGATTTGATCTCGTACACAGAGACCATTTTAAGTGCCACTTGACTATCGCTGAGTATAACCATAAGTTCACTACGATAGTTGCGTTGGAGGTTTAACTCTAAGCATCGGTTTATAGCAAAGACTTCTGCTTGGATAATGCTCAGAAAACTACCCATAGGTATTGATAGTTTGGTGCGTGGTTCTGCGGCTCCTACGCCAATTCTTTTCAATATTTTCGAACCGGCGGTATATCACTTGATTGTGTTATCTCCAAGCAGTACTCCGAGAGTAGAATCATTCCATTAAGACTTACTGCTGAGGGTAACCTTGACCTTCTTAGTGAAGTTTACACTTTTGGTAATGCTGTCCCTTGGAAGAAAGCCAGAGATATTTCGCCACTTAAGTCTTTCATGCGCTGGAAAGAGGTTACCTTTTTTTGCTGTTATTTGGAGCAATGTGTGTTTAGCAACCTGACCGATTACTAAGTAAAGCGGTGTAAGATCTAGTATGACTTCAAGTACTGCCGTCGGATATGTGCGCAAGACACCCGACACGCAGAGGCTGGTGAAAGTTGAAGTCCTACCGAAGTCCGCGACGTTTCGAGGCCCAAGTTACCGCTCCATAAGTGATAATTGGTCGCACAATCATGGTGTACAACCACCTGACAACCCTGGGCTTGCAGCTTCAGGATCTACCAGCTGGCTGTCTGCTACTTTCATCGCAGTGTTGAATCCAGCATAAGCTTTGGGGTATTTCTCGGTTTGTTTCTCGAATTTCAAAAATATGGTCATGTCATGCGAATGGATCAGAAGACTCCTGCTCTTAGAGTATTCGACGTATAACTCGCCGGAAGAAGCAGAGGAAGAGCTCTACTCCATTGCAAAGACCAGGTGAAAAAGGACCTGGAATCTCCAATTGGCGCCAAGCAGCGAAAAGGAAGAACGGATGCGCGCTGTTGTCAGCTCGGCTATAACCCCATAAGCGGTGTCTGCGCCAATAAAGAAGTATATGATCTTGTCGAAACTAAAAGGAAGATAGAGGTGGATCCTAAAGAGAACAGCTTTAAACAAAACCCCCCGCGAAAGCTAACAAAGGACTTGCAGATGCTATTGATGAAGTACAAGCATTGGTAATCTCGACATGAAAGATATGGTGGAATTTTTGGCATCAGTTTATTTAATCCGATCAGAGATTGGTTTGGACAATAAACAGTACACAATTTTGAGAAGATACCCCGTCAAATGAAAAAGTTTCTTATATAAGAACGCCATTTTGACAGATATAACTGAATTAACTGAATTGAACAAATCGCCTAAGTGTAGGCAATACATATTTACCATTTCATATTCCATTATTCCTACAATGCTTCAAAGAATCGTCGCGTCCATATAAAGCGAAGCTCAGTGAATGGATTTGATTTATTTCAAAGCTTTGCTAACGGATAACATACATAAGTTGAAATTGTAATTCCATAAAACCCTTTTAAGGCAATTTTTATTTCACCCCTTGGCGTAGACATTTTTTATTGCACCTTATTTCACTAACAATCTTTTTGCCCACGGCGTGCTGTCACACTACGAAAAAACGAAGAAAGAAACCACCGCAAAAATGTCAAACATTGATTAATGACTTTTCAAATAATTGAATGACAACAACAAAAAGGCGCCAAGACAGAAAAATTGATTGTCAACGCTAACCTCTCGCTTTGAGAGTGGGTAGGGAGCAGTGGTGGTAGAGAAAAAATGTGTGAGACAAGCCAAAAGAAAACCCGGGCGCTTTGAAATAAAAAAGAACTTAAACTTCAGCGCTTCGTGTCGCATTATTTGCAAGCGCAGCGCAGCCAACGCTAACACAGAAACAGCGCAAATGCTAAAAGCTGAAAGCAAACAGAAAAATTAACGATTGACAGCAAAGGATAAGTCATGTTAGTACAGTCGTATGCGAGTTCACCTTTTCTGAGTATTATACTTATAGTACACCTGAATGGCGTTTTTTTATGGATTTCAGGGTAGTGCAGTCATGTGTACCAGGTGACTACTAGTCGACGGGTTGAGGGCTCGAACAGGAATTGTACTTGTATAACCAAACCGACCAACGGAAAATTACTCCCTAGTGTTTCCTAGCCATGTTGTTGGATATAAACAACCTCCCAGTCGTATTAAGGTTATTAATAAGGGAACAGATTTTTATGTTTATTTTGATCGTACAGTTTTTCGCAGATTGTTGTCAAATTTCTTAAAGATATTTTGCCAAATGAAAAAGTTTCCCACACAAGGAAAATGTAGTCTAGGAAGTGCTACTTTATGGCCCAGTGTATACCTATTTTACAGACTGTATTTGGAGAAGTCTCATCATATTTTTAAAGCGCTTTAAAGATCACTATATTCGGTTAGGCCTCTATACGTGGCAATAATGGGCTTCCTCGTTCCCAAAGAAAGCATTAGAAGGCACTAAAATAACAATCAGGTTCATTAGGCCTATGGATTACATAAATCCTATGGTCCTTGTTTAATTAGTCAACCTCTCCTAGAGAGCGTTAGTTTAAAATGTTCTTTGCCAAAGTCGGGCTAACTTTTTTATACTCAGCAAGATGTTGCTACAGAATATAGTAGTTTTATTTACCTTACACTTGTTGTTGTTATTGTTTGTATCACCAAAAAATAATCGAGTTAGATACAGGGGTTATGTATATGTAAATAATCAGGATGATGAGACGAGTTGAAAGTTTAGTGACTAGCCGTCCGTCCGTCTGCAAGCAAGTATTCCTAAGCCAAAAAGAAAAGAAAAGTTCGTAGTGGAGGTAGGAGGTAGTCGAAGCACTGCCACGCCCACAAAACGCCATTAATCGGAAACCAAGAAATTTCCTAAACTAAGCACGTCAAAAGTTTCTTAAAAGACTGTTATTTGAATAGCTCCACAAAAACTCCATAAAAGACTATTATTTGGTATAAAAAATGCCATTAGAGAGAAGCATATGAAGTCTAAAATGGTTGAAATAGTGGGCATGATCCGTTCTTTAAAAGAAATGTACATATCTCCAAAGCCCCTGAAGATGTAATAACCAAATATGTATTAACCAAATTTGCGCTGAACAATTTCTTTTAGCACTTTTACAGAAATTTAAAAAAATTGGTGAAATTGCAAGATAACCTTAAGCAACCCCCATATAATTTGTTTGTTAAAAATATTAAAAGTACGAAAAATCTATAAATAAATGCGTCAGAGGCATAAAGTTTTGTACACGTGATGATTGGAGTAAGCCTTTTATGGGCCGCTGGCAAACGTTGAGGATTGGCGTGGCCCCAATTTTAGGTGAAAATCCAAATCTCGAGAAATGTTCGAACGATTTCAACCAAATTCAGCACGAAATATTATACTGACAATCTCATTGTTAGAGTACGAAATATGGATAAATCGGAACACAATCACGTCTACTTGCCATATAACATAATTTTGAATTCCATCCACCTAATTCCAGTGCATCAAGAAGCAATAAATATTACGGGTTAAAACTATTCGTGCAAAGTGCGCTTAAAGCATGCCACCTTATGACCAAAAATTGTCCAAATCGGACCAAACTAATTCCAGCCCCCGCAAATCGAATATGTGGCTCAAAATACCAAATGCGAACATTTTATCGTAAATGTCGATCAATCTGTGAGAAATATTATAAAAATTCGCCTTTCAAGATCCTTTCAAGTGATGGTATACCTGTATGTTAAAAACTGGTTGTATCGAGTCAATACTTCATTGAGCCCCTTAACATAGAGATTTTCGAACTTTCAGTTGACTTTATACCGCATATATCGACAAAAATCGGCTTAAAACTTGCCTTACACTTATATAACTTAAAAAATCTTTGCACTGAAGGTATTTCTCTGGCTTTGTTGCATTCTCTCGAGCCAACCCACACTTCTGTATGCCACTGGTAATACATTTATAAATTAAACAAAACCTGTATTTACACTAAAGTTGAATTGTATTGAATATAAAGCACTATTCGCAACCATAAATCAATACCCGGTTGGGCATTCACGCCCCAACACGCTTCAGCGAACAACGACAATCAGATAAATAGCGACGCCTGAAGTCGCTCGCATTATTATCATTATTATTTTCGCTTTCGGCCACATCCTTTTACTCCAACTCAACGAAAAACAAACAAAAAAATATATATATGTATATGCATGTGTATATGTGTACTCACTCAACGTTCACTATTCATTGTTTGCTTTTATTACGACAAAAGCTTTCTTCGTCGCTTACGCTTCGCATTAACTTTCCCACTCTATTTTCGTTCGCTTAGCTCAAATTGCAAGGAATTATTTGCCACGAATGTCACATCGAACATATTTCATTTTAGTTTTTATGCGGCGCTCAATTAATGAGTACATATGAGAATTTAATTTATTTTCGGAATAATTCAAAGCCCCTACTAATAGCAGCAGATAGCTTGTTGGTGTGGTGACGCATAAGCGGGGAAAGTTTTAGCTAAGCGTGCACGCAATTTGTCAGCGAATTTGTGAACATGAATACATACATTTTTTTATATGTGTGACTAAAATTTATTATGTATGTATAAAAATATGTCAGATACCACATAGCTGAGTGCTAAAATGTACAGTGGTGGTCGTAATATTAAGAATAGATGTTAATTCTTATACAGAGCAGGAGAAACGTTAACTTCGGTCGCCTCAAAGCTACAATGAGCCACACAAAGCTGTATGCAAAATTTCAGAGCGGTGTCTCCAAACGTGAAGAACTAGTTCGCGTCTATACAGTTAGACAGACGAACCCTTAGATGGGCATGGCTAGTGAACTTAGCTCTTCATATTGATCATTTATATATAAATTATATTTGTATAGGCTCTCCGACGTTTCGTACTGGCTATTAGAAACTTCTGTGCAAACCCTGTTCAGCGTATAAGAATTCCTAAAAACATGAATATGGGTAGTAATAAATTTACTAATCAGAAAAAATAACGAAAATTTTGTTAATAATTATATCGTCACCTAAAATGTAAAATAACTTCACATCACCTTTCATAAGTTAACAGGCGAAGGAAAAACGATATAATAGAAACCACTCATAGAAAACAAAATTTGAGTTTTGGTTATAAAATGGTTATATGTTGGTTATTTATTGGTTATACATTGGTTATATACTGGTTATATTTGACAGCATCAGCTGAAAATTTTATGCTAAAAAAAATAAAATTATTTTAAGAGCTACAGTTACTTTAGTGACGCAGTACCTAGCCCGGTTCGGCCGTATCGAATTTTTTAAACTCGTTTTTCTGGAAATTTTGTAAAATTTTTTTTTCTGTATTCTTAAGATATCAATAAAAACACCATAAAAAAATGGATAGTAAAATTATTTTTTGGGTTTTTTAAATAAAATTCAAACCCAAAATTTGATTTCTGGACTAGAATACCATCTTAATCAAAAATATTATAAATCAAAAACAAATCACATTCAGCTATAGATAAATCAATTGAAAGATAGTGAGCTTTACAAAATGAGCACGAATTGTGAGAGACTGACATGCGATGAAAAAGTTATATTTTTATTATTTTTTTATTTAATTTCATTTACACTATAATTGAAATTAATATTTTATTTTATTTTTTTTTTTGTAATTGGAAAACGAAGTGTAGTCGGTGTATCACTTTAAAAACAATAAAATCAGCCGCTTTTGTATAAGCACATAAAAGCTAATTTTTACTCAATAAACGTAATACATTAAAAACTAGAATTATAATTAGATAATATAATTTAGTTTACTTATGCTTACCAAAAATATAAAAAAAGCAAAATTGAAGAAAATCCGATCGAATCCCGAACGTACGAAAAAGTCCGAAAAGAAATTTAAAAACATATGGTGGTACGGTTTGTGTGGCCACGAGTGTATGTATTTGATGTAGTGAATCAAAATCAATAAAAAACTCAATTTCGATTTTTTGATGACACATTGGTTGTATGGGAAACTTCTTTCTATATACAAGGTATGACAATTAAGTAATGAGACTTATTCCATAAAAACCGTATATTTGAAAATTATTCTACATCTCTGCCATCGCCTTCAAAATGGTACCCTTGGACAGCTTTACAGTGATTCCAGCGCGTTTTCCATGCTTCGTAACATTTCTGGAACGCTTCGACTGGAATGTCCGCGAGTACCCTCGTCACGGCCACCTGGATGTCCGTAATCAACTCAAAATGGGTTTCTTTGACCACCTATTTTGTTTTAGGAAACAAAAACAAGTCACAGTGTGACATGTCGGGCGAATAAGTCGGCTGTTGCAACACGGCGATCCCTTTAGAAGCCAAATATTGGGACACGTTGAGGGCGGTGTGGCACGGCGAGTTATCGTGATGAAGGATCCAGTTACGAGCGATGTCTGGGCGCACTCTGTTGACTCGTTTTCACAATCTTTCGAGTACTTGGCAATGGTAGACTTGATTCACAGTCCGATCTTCACGGATTAATGCGCAAACACGCTGCGCATTCGCGTCAGTCCGCACCTCTACTGGTCTCCCACTCCGCGCTTCGTCTTCCACGCTTTCACGCCCCTCCTTAAACTCTTTATGCCATCGAAACACCTGAACACGACTAAGAGCACTATCACTTTTACAATTTTAGCGTACGTTTCCGAAGCTGTTTCGCCCAATCTGGCGCATAATTTTATTGCGACGCGTTGCTCTTGATTTCGTTTTTGAATTTTCGTGACGAGCACTATAAACACATGTCTACTCAACTTGACGCAGCAGGCGAACTAAACAAGCTAGAGCGATGGTACATATATCAGTGGAGAGGGGAGGAATGCCGGAAAAAGAGAAAGGGAATTTCAAGGTCACAGGTCTACCACAAGCGTGGCAATAAAATCAGTCTCATTACTTAATTGTCAAACCTCGTATAAATAATAACTTCTTTCTATATACCTTTCCAAAACATAATCATCCAAAATAATATTACAGAAATCATTAAATAATAACAAACAACGGTTTTTCCATAAAATGCTACAAAATTGTGGCTTATTTTACAAGTAACATCAGAAATTCTATCGCCTCTGTTTAGCTGTCCTGCACTGTACTATATATTCATGTAACTACAGTAATGACTGACACGGCGAGTACGATTAATTTGTCAAATAGACAGCGACATAAAGGATCGTAAAACAAATATAAAACATGTAAGATAGAGCTAAGTTCGGGTGCAACCGAACTTTTCATGCCATTGCAACTTGCAAGCATCAAAGCCAGGCAAATATCATCAATGCAAAGGTAGGTAAGTTTTATGAGGTGTAGGACAAGTTTTCACGCGATTTTTACCGATATATGCGATATAAAGTCAGCTGGAAGTTCGAAAGAAATTTTTAATCCAATGCAACCCATTTTTAACATACAGGCGAAGGAAAAAATTATCACCAGTAAAGGATTCTTTACGAATTTCCATAATATATCTCACAGACCCTCCGATATTTTCGGTAAAAAGTTCGCAATTTGTACTTTGAGCTAGGTAGCTCGGTATCTGGGGGCATGAATTGGTTTGGTCCGATTTGGACAAGTTTTGGTCATAAGGTGGCAAACTCTACAGCAGAAATTTGTGCAAAGGTTTAGCACCTTATATCAATTGCTTCCTGATTTGTGTACTGGAAAGTGAAAAAATCTTATGGAGTTTCAAATTTTGTTCTGTGGAAAGTAGATGTGATTGTCGCCCGATTACGATCTTTTTCACACTGTCACATAGGAATATTATGTACTGAGTTTACCTCAAATCGGTCGAGCAGGTATCGAGATATGGGCGGTCCCATGCTCAGTATCTACTTTTTACTCGGGCTCCTACAAAGTCTTCTCAAACCATATTTAGTAACTTATAACTAACTCAAACATTAGTCAGCTGCGAAAAAGGTTCCGAATGTTACAAAAGACCTTCAGTGTTTGTTCCGAGAAAGTGTTTTTGATTGCCACATATTATTCAAAGAAGATCCAGAAACGTTTAGGATGGCCATCAACATCAACGGGTGATCAACACGTCAATAAAATAAAGGAATAGATACATATGAATCAACGACTAACAGTTAAAGGTCTTACTGGCATCGTTGTAATATCGGAAGGATCAATGAAAACCATTTTGAAAATTTTGGCACTGAGAAAAGTGAAAACACGATTGGTTTGAAAACCACTCAATATTTTCGAAGTACAGCTTCACGTTAATGTCTGTGGAACAATGCTGTCCGACTACCAGGATGTCGTGAAACGTATTACTACTGGCGACGAATTCTGAACCTATGTTTACCATACAGGAACAGACGATCAATCGGCCGAATATCGAGACAAAATTCAGTCGAAACAAAAAAAAAAAAAGCACAACAACAAAACAGGTCAAAACTCTAGGTTATGATAGATAGGACAGATTTCTTCATTTATCGAGATGTGTTGCACTCCGAATTCCTTCCAATCTGACAAGCTGTTCACAAAGAATACCATTTGGGACGACAACTCTGGGCTTTTGTATCACGATAATGCACCGTTGCATACGGCATTGATGCTTCCTGAGTTTTTCGTCAAATTTTTAGCCAATATCGTTCCGCACCTACCGCATTCGACTAATTTAGCTCCTTGTGACCTCTGGCTACTCAGCAAACTCAAACGAACACTCCGGGGAAACCATTTCGAGTCAATTGAAAAAATTAAACGTGAATCGCTAAGCGCATTGAAGACTACCAGTATACCGGAAATTGAATTTCACATTTGTTGGGAGGATTGGAAAAAACCTTTGACATAAACATATTGACGGACTTGACGCAGGCGACAAAGATTTGAGGAATAAATTAATCCTTTTAAAATTATGGACGAAGTCTTACTATTTTTTACTAATAATAATTATATATAATATTAAATAGGTAGAAGCCTCATGCCGGAAACGATGTATTCCCTGCCAAATTTTCATTCATTTCTAACCTCTCTGCCAGTATCAACTAAACACATTAAACCACTGGGTTAAGTTCTTCAAATTTTTGTATGTGTATGCTTTTAGTCCACATAGCTTCAATGCCTCCTAGCTTCCCAAATTTCAGTGTTACATAAGAAATTCTGTTGTGTTTGATGAGGAGGCAATAATGGAATGCGATAAAATAGATAATGGAATTAAAATGTCATTTATTGCTTTGTGAACAATAATCTGATTAAGACGCAATTCAGGGCGATAAAAATGTGCCAGCAAGCCTATACATGTATATAAATATGTGATCATAGTTATATAGGTACCTAAAACAATAGGGAAGCCACAAATAGTTTTACAAGTGTGTTTATATCGCTGAGCACATTCCGTGCACTTTGGCAAATACATATATATTTATGTATGTATGTCAAATGAAGTTAACTGTCTTGGAGGCATAAAGTAAACACAAGAAAGTGTGCGCGAGAAACTATCAGCTTTTCCAAGTAAAATGTAGGGTGAGAATATTCAAAAATTTATTGAGTAATGACCGACTTGGAAGATTCAGCTCTTGATTGGGTTGCTGTAGTAAGGACACTGATGTGTTGGCCTCCAAAAAGTCCTGCCAAAAGGACAGTACAGATGACTCACGATTATTATGATCATTATTTTAATGTGACATTTGCCACTGATGTCACTGCTAGTCATGCCAATGTAGAAAAAAAAATATTTCGACGCATGGGGTTTCGAACAAAATTTAAATCAAAAAGTCTCACTGTTTTTTGCCCACAGTAGTAATCTTTTAATACTCCGTGCCCAAAAAATAAGACATTGTATTTATTTTGAAATTCTTTATTTATTCTTCCATATCAATTTCATCCCCTTCAAAGTAATCCCCTCCCGATGCAATGCACCTATGTCAACGGATTTTCCAATCTTCGAAACACTGGTTGTAGTCACTTTCCGGGATGGCTTTCAGTTCCGTCTTTGCTGCGGCTTGAATCTCCTCTATCGTATAAAAACGGTGTCCTCGAAGCCGTTTTTTGAGCTTCGTGAACAGCCAGAAGTCGCACGGCGCCAGATCAGGTAAATACGGTGGTTGCGGAACGATATGGGTTGAGTTTTTAGCGAAATGATCACGAATTACGAGGGCAGTATGGGATGGTGCATTATCGCGATGTAAAAACCAAGAATTGTCTTTCCACAATTCCGGCCTTTTTAGGCGGATAGCTTTACGCAAATGACGCGTAATATTCAAAAAATATTCCTTGTTGACTGTTTGACCGGTTGGAAGGATTTCATAATGCACATCACCACGATAACCGAAGAAAACAGTCAACGTGAACTTGATTTTTGAGCGACTTTGGCGCAGTTTTTTTGGTCTCGGCTCCCTTTTGGCACGTTATTCGCTCGATTTATCGGTTGTTTCGGAGTCGTAAGCATAGATCCAAGTCTCATCGCCAGTTATATTGCGTGTTATGACACCCTGGTAATCGAAAAGCATCGTTTCATACACTTCAACGCGACGCCTTTTTTCCAAAAAATTCAATGTTTTCGGTATCAGTCGAGATTTGACGCGCTTGAGACCCAAAAAATCCTTCGAAATGGTATTGGATGAGCGTTTCGATATGCCAACTTCATCAGCAAGGTCTCTAATTATTAATCGACGGTTTTTCAACACCAAATCTTTGATTTGTTGAACGTGAGCTTCGTCGGTTGAGGTTGGTGGTCGCCCTGGACGCTCTTCGTCTTCGACACGTTCACGGCCGGCTTTGAACTCACTATACCACTTGTAAACATTTTTTATAAACATAGCCTCATCACCAAGGCTTTCTGCACCATCCCCGATGTATCCGCAGCAGAAAATTGATTCCGTAAACAAAATTTAATGCAAATTCTTCGCTCAACAAATTTCGACATCGCAATAAACGAAAAACTGACTTTTGGCAGCTCACAAAACGACACGTATCTCAAACACTAATGAATATTTTGACATGAAATTTGACATAAATGTGACTGACAGTGCCACCAACCTAAAAAAAATTCTCCAAGTTCTTCGACGCGCGCAGTTTAAATTCAAATGTCACCTCAGTTTTTGGCCACAGTAGTACATATGTATGTGCACGTATAAGGACCGGATTGCAGATACTTAAAGAATTGTAACGTTTACTTCAGAAGTTTTATTTTAAATCAACTCAGTGTTATTACTTTCCGGACAAAACCTGTTGCATCGGTACAGCCGAAGTCAACGTTTTTTCTTAGATTATAGTAAGATGTTGAATCAACTCTTCAACTTAACTTGCGAAATAATCTTAAACTCTATGGGCGATTCCCTTAGCTTTTTTAGACTCACAGAAAAATAAGATAATAGATGAAGAATGCACTGCGACCTTAGGTCTATTATCCTACTAAACCCAAGCTTTACACATTTTGTCTTAAAAGAAGTATTGGATACATTTATTATCAAAAGAAATTATTTATAGTAATAATACGCTTCACTGACATACATACATATATATGTATTCATAAACTTATATCGTAATTACGTACAAAATAACGTTCTCAAGTTTCTACAACACATATATGTATATACCATAATTATGTATTAGACAAGTACATGCGTGTATAGACGTAAATTAATCAGCTTACTTTCTGCTCGTGGAATTTAACACCGCTGTCTTATAACCTTACCGCAATCCAGCAGAAAACCACACCCTCATGTTTAGCGTCAACCATTTGGCAGTGATGTCTGTATCAAAACGCAAAGAGCGACCGAAATTACCGAATTATGCCCACGCACACGCAAACACGTCGCTTGACGCGTCATTAAAGGATAGCGAACAGAGATAAAGACGAATGGCCATATAACCGAGCATTTCGGTCAAGGACAAACGGCTAAACGAAAACTAAAGCAGACAGACCGCTCATGAGGTGTAAATGTGTGTAAAGTTTTGGATTAAGTTTCTATGAAGGCTTTTGTAGCTCGCACACAAGAAATTTTGGGCACATAAAATGTTCTAAACTAAGTCGAAAGTTCAATGGTCAAACAAGTAGATAGCGTGTCTGATAAGTTCGTTTTTCGACTGAAGTATCTTACAGACGACGCGATGTACTAAGTTGTTAGAAAAGAAGAAGTCAAGGGTTCAGTCTTTAAGCTACTGATGTCCGATTGAGCAGTAACTCGTAGTAATATTCGTATTTACTCGTTTATGACATGGCCTTATGATGTCCTTTTCAGGCAAGGAAACAGACAAAACACAGTACAAGGGCCACATCTGGACTGTAGGGCGGCTGCGGAAGCGTTGGGATGCCGGCCTTGGTTAGGTAGCTGTACACACGAAAGGCGATGTGAGCCGGGCCGTTGTCGTGGTGCAACTTCCAATCGACTGCGATGTCTTGTCAGACCCGATCGATCCTTCGTTTGAGACTCTTGAAGACTTCCACGTAAAACTTATCGTTCACGGTTTGTCCAGGAGGAATAAATTTGTGATGGACGATGCTTTTGATATCAAAAAGACAATGAGCATCGTATTCACTTTTAATTTGCTCATTCTTCTTCTTCCGGTCTTCATCAGCGATCTCTTCCCGGTCCTCCAAGAAGGCCTAGTGCCACCGACACATACCTCTTCTTGCTAAAGTAACATCTGAATTTAATCGAGTACCTCTGCTCTGCATCTGCATCTGCATCTTCGGCTTGCATCGCTTACAGAAACTGCGTGTTTGTCCGAACTCTGCAGGTGCTCGGAGACAACTGACCAGCCGCTCGTTAGAAGCTAGAAACGCTCTCTACCCAATCCAGTCGGTGCGCGCTCGCTCCGAAGTACAGTCGCGGCGGAGTCAGTCGTATTAATACTTTCCGGACAAACCCTGTTGTTTTGTAGATAGAGCCTTGAAAGGTTGGACGCTCACAGTCAGCTGCCTATATACTTAAAACTTTAAACGCGTTTTTCTCGAGACAAAGTGGGTTGTCAAGTTTAGTCGCGAACTACTCAACCGATCTTCATGAAATTTCACACAGATCTTCGAAATATAATTTACAAAGCGAGCAAAGGGTTTTCTGTTCATTTACAAATATTTTCAAACAAATAAAACAATAAATGAATTAATAAACAGTTTTAATAACATATTTAATTTTTTAGTTGAAAAATTACTGAAAGCAGACGGTTTTTGCTAGAGGGAATCCGTGGAATACCTAGTTCAGAACTGAATGTCAAAAGACGCCTGAAAGAGGGAACCCGTGTAACACCTAGTTCAGGACTGAATGTCAAAAAGAAGCCTGCCTTAACACAGAAAATACATCGCTGAAAATTAATACTGAAACTACGAATCTTCGACCGGCCAAAACCTTGAGGACACCATTACAACATGAAGGGAAGTGAATTTTTTATGTGACAATAGGATGTTTCAATAGCTTACATTTCATACGTTTTCGCTGTACTGGATAGATTTATCACGCATGTTGAAAAAAGAGAGAGAGAGCGGTTTTTATTCGTTCCGCCTGCATTCTTGGCCTTCTCTTGCTTACTCTTCGAAAGTTTCACTGATATACATGGGTTGACCTTTAGTTCTTAATAAGCGCACGTAATCACAGAAAATCAGATGCCTGGTAGTATTAGTACAATATCCAAACTCTTAAACTATGAAACTCTGGTTACTCAGTTCAGATCACACTTCGAATTCAAAAAGTTCTAAAATAGTTTTACGCTATTCTTATAATGGCGCGGTGCACCTGAGATGCGCCATCATGGACACTTTGTCGAAAATGAAGGTTAAAAGAAATACTCTGTGAAGTACAAAAAATTTTTTAACTCTTTGTCTCCCTTGGAATCAGTACACAAAATTCAATAACCGCTCCTAGCAGGTGACGGAACTTACTATCTAGTTGCAGGTAATCGATAACAATTTTAAGAAATTTAGGTAAACTTATTTTCTTGTATTTGTATTTTCTTTGTATCCATAAGAATTAGGTAGGTAGGTAGGAGTGCAGCCCTGCTGTCTATCGGGCTCAATTATCACTTGATGTGCCATTTTGATACACTATTCGTAGAACCGCCTGTATCTGCTATAACGTTTCACCTTCACTATCAAACCATTTTGAGGTTTGAGGATGAAACTACTTAAGTCTGATATGCTTTTAGTAGATATCCATTTGGTGCTTCATGGATTCTAAGTGTTTTGTGTAAGATCTGTGCTAGAGCTGGGAATTCACAGAGAAAGTGGACAATTGTTTCCTTGTTCCCCGCAACTCCGCAGCCCCGGCAGATGTCGTTGTAGGGCATACATATTTTGGACGCATGTTCACCAAATGGCCAGTGCCCTGCTGTTGCGGCTGTTACTCTGTAGATACTTTTTCTTGACCTATTTAAAAAGTGGTAGGTTCTTTTCCTGCCATATGTTGACCATAATTGTTTCGTTATGATGCATTTTGTAATGTTTTTCCACCTGTTATTTGCAACTTGTTGAAATTGTCTATTGATCTCTCTTTTGATCGATCTTAGCGGGCTTGGTATTAGCTCCGCCTCGGATTCGTTCGGGAAAGCTCTTGCCATTGCCAGCTTGTTTTTTATTGAGCTTAGTGCTTTCTTGCAGTTTTGAACTATACTGGAATTTGTCATGGGTGAAGACAAGGCCAAGACACCGCCTGGCTATGCGTAAATATAGTTGCTTTATGCATATTTTCGTGATTTTCTAATAGAACCTCGCATGCTTTTTCTATGCCCAGTACTTCTGCTTGGAAGATGCTAGCCGAGTTCGGTAGACGTATAGAGAGAGATATGCCTAGATCAGAGGAGAATACCTCCGTGCCTACTCCGCCGTCCATTTTGGACTCGTCAGTATAGACTGAGATGGTATCCTCTTCTCCTATTGAACCTTTTCTCCATTCTCGTCTAGGTGGTATTCTCACCTGGAAGTGTCTATTAAAATCCTGCTTTGAGAGAATGTAGTCTGATTTATTAATGGTGAGCTTGAATGGATGTTGAATAAACAGACAAAAAACGAATTTTGCCAAAAAATGTGTTGTAATACACTCACGCCCACAACTTGCTCAAATAAGACATATTCCAAAGCTTTCATCATCTATTAGTATTTATTTATAAATTTTATTACAACTTTAATTGATTTATTTAATGAAAAAATCATGTTTCATTTTCTTAAAATTCTGTATTTTTCTTTTATTGATTCAGGTGTTAGTATATCAATAATCCATTAATATTCCTTTGATATCCTCAATGCGTAGGATTGTTTGTAAGCCTCATGCAAATTTCATAATTAAATTCAAGCTGCCGAGTCTCACCAGAATTGTTTCTACTTTGCTTTGTGGATATACTACATATATGTCATTATGTGTTGGTGTTGTTATTATTTTTGTTTCTTTTATTGTTTATTTTTCGACGTATCATCAAGCACATCCCTAGAGCAATTTCAACTTAAATCTATTTGTTTACACAGGAGAATGATCCAATTTGCCATTTTGCCAAATACCGCAAGGCAGAGAATTTTCAAAAACAATGAAATTGTTTGCCACAAAGAGAAACAATTGCCTAATATATATACATATGTACATAAATATGTATATACAGTATGCAGGCATATGTGTGTATTGATGTTTATAGAAAGCTTAGCTTTAAATCAAAGAAAACATATTTACAGGGTTATTATGTGGAATAGTCCATACTGGAAATTGTAGAACTTATTATTCATCAAAAAAAAAAAAAAATTAAAAATATGGACCAGAAGTAGTTCTAGTCATCAACGTAGAAAATCAGGTCTCTGAATTTGTAAAATCTTCTCTGAATCTGTGTCTCACTTCATGAAAGTGTCAATTACCTTTAATTACTGAGTAATTTTAAGATTATTAACTTAAAGTCTGTCCTGGCGAAGCTCCCAAGGCACCAAATCCAAGAAAGTTATAGCTTGGTGCAGTAGAAAGGAATGAAGAAACATAAATTGTACACTTTTTTTTGGATTGTGAAGTGTATTCGGTCTTAGTACCTCAACGAAAGTCAAACATATACTAAATCCGACCCCAAAATCTAAGTCAATTTGGTCAAAAGTGAAGACAGCTCATCCTTTTCTTCGAACGCTGAGACCCAGTTTCTTATGAAATTATCGGTGGGTAAAATCATCAATAATACTTAAACATATTGATGAGCATAGTTGCTGTCCTTCCGAAAGGCAACTCCTGTATTTTTCATTACCATTGGGAACTCTCGAATTATGACATTATTGTTACTGAATTTTCAACCTAAATATAACATAGGCACGAAGCTGGAATAAGTTTTCCTCTCTTCCATCCAGAGCCTTAAAAGCAATGAAGGAAAACTCGCTTAAGCAGTAAAGACTATATCGATGATTTCTATTTAGAAGATCGATGAAAATCGAAGGTCACAAAGAAAAACTAAAACTTTCATCAATCGATCAACCAAACCAGAGTTCGACACCAACTGGTGATAAACTTTTGCTTCATGTCTAATTCAAGTCGAAGAGAGTGTGAACCTTTGCCGAAAGTATATTTTTTCAGACGCGAACGGATGGCAACCAATTTAAGCCTTATCCAACAACTCGGTGGATTTGGTAAAAAACCTGCTTCTTTTCAACCCCAACTACTCAATGTCTCTCAAGTTGGAGTGTTTGGAGCCGTGAAATAGGTTTCGTCTCAAACGGCTGAAGGCTAGGCAATCGCATAGATAATGTTCCAGCGTCTCATCATCCTCCGAAAAACTCTGAATTCCGCCGACTCCACATTTCCCATTTCCTGTTGGAGGGATCTTAAGGGTAGCTGCATTCTAATGGGCCCTACAAGTTATTAATCTCCATTTGCCTAGCAGTCCCAGAAAGTGAACCCCATTCACCTGTTCCAGGTATTTAAGGGGGTATTCTAAAGGGTGATTTTTTAAGAGCTTGATAACTTTTTTTAAAAAAAAAACGCATAAAATTTGCAAAATCTCATCGGTTCTTTATTTGAAACGTTAGATTGGTTCATGACATTTACTTTTTGAAGATAATTTCATTTAAATGTTGACCGCGGCTGCGTCTTAGGTGGTCCATTCGGAAAGTCCAATTTTGGACAACTTTTTCGAGCATTTCGGCCGGAATAGCCCGAATTTCTTCGGAAATGTTGTCTTCCAAAGCTGGAATAGTTGCTGGCTTATTTCTGTAGACTTTAGACTTGACGTAGCCCCACAAAAAATAGTCTAAAGGCGTTAAATCGCATGATCTTGGTGGCCAACTTACGGGTCCATTTCTTGAGATGAATTGTTGTCCGAAGTTTTCCCTCAAAATGGCAATAGAATCGCGAGCTGTGTGGCATGTAGCGCCATCTTGTTGAAACCACATGTCAACCAAGTTCAGTTCTTCCATTTTTGGCAACAAAAAGTTTGTTAGCATCGAACGATAGCGATCGCCATTCACCGTAACGTTGCGTCCAACAGCATCTTTGAAAAAATACGGTCCAATGATTCCACCAGCGTACAAACCACACCAAACAGTGCATTTTTCGGGATGCATGGGCAGTTCTTGAACGGCTTCTGGTTGCTCTTCACCCCAAATGCGGCAATTTTGCTTATTTACGTAGCCAATCAACCAGAAATGAGCCTCATCGCTGAACAAAATTTGTCGATAAAAAAGCGGATTTTCTGCCAACTTTTCTAGGGCCCATTCACTGAAAATTCGACGTTGTGGCAGATCGTTCGGCTTCAGTTCTTGCACGAGCTGTATTTTATACGGTTTTACACCAAGATCTTTGCGTAAAATCTTCCATGTGGTCGAATAACACAAACCCAATTGCTGCGAACGGCGACGAATCGACATTTCACGGTCTTCAGCCACACTCTCAGAAACAGACGCAATATTCTCTTCTGTACGCACTGTACGCATTCGTGTGGTTGGTTTAATGTCCAATAAAGTAAACTGAGTGCGAAACTTGGTCACAATCGCATTAATTGTTTGCTCACTTGGTCGATTATGTAGACCATAAATCGGACGTAAAGCGCGAAACACATTTCGAACCGAACACTGATTTTGGTAATAAAATTCAATGATTTGCAAGCGTTGCTCGTTAGTAAGTCTATTCATGATGAAATGTCAAAGCATACTGAGCATCTTTCTCTTTGACACCATGTCTGAAATCCCACGTAATCTGTCAAATACTAATGCATGAAAATCCTAACCTCAAAAAAATCACCCTTTAGTCTATAAGCATGAATTTTAGGTAATTTTTAAAGTGTCGTAAAAAAAAGCTATTAATATTTTTACTATCCATTTTTTATTAGTTATTTATAAATTTTTGAAGAGTACAGAAAAAAATTAAAAACTAAAAAATGCAAAAAATTTCAAAAATTAAGAGCT
Source organism: Bactrocera correcta (assembly GCA_027475135.1). Lineage (NCBI taxonomy): Eukaryota > Metazoa > Arthropoda > Insecta > Diptera > Tephritidae > Bactrocera > Bactrocera correcta. Next base: position 46,746,226 of record CM050323.1, read on the forward strand.
GACGAAGTGTGGGGTCTCTAAAAATTTCCACGTGAACATGCCCATGATTTCAACCCTCCTAGTTATCTGAAACCAAAAAAAAAAAAGATTATTAATCTAGAATAATGTTGCAATGCTCGGAATTACGGAAAAGTGGGAAACATTTTTTTGTCACAAATTGGCGACTGGCTGAAAAAAAAATTTTTTTTTTTGATCACTTTTTCTGACAATTTCGAATTTTTTAAAAATAATAAAAATAAAAATTTTAGGATGGGCCTAGTTACAACCACAGACAAGCCTATAAAGAAGACTCCATATAAATTTCAAGTAAATCGGTTCAGTGGGACCTGAGAAATCGAGGGCATCTTTCCGAAAAAGTCAGTTTTGAGAAAAACGCGTTTAAAGTTTCGCGTTCTGGCCGAACCAATTTGAATGCCGGGTCAGAAAAATGCCTATATCTCCGAAAATAATTTGTTAAACTTTGAAAAACAAAAATCGATTTCTTTTTAATTTCTAGATTAGAATACCCCCTTAATACGGCACCTTTTCGTTAAAACCGTATAGCTAACACTGTTATAGAGCCAATAGACCATGCGCAGTCAGAAACCTCACTTTGGAACAATGGATGTTCTGCAGGAGTTTTTGATTCTGTGTTCTCTCCAGCTTAGTTTTTTATGTAGAATAACTCCGAGATAATGTATTTGATAGAGGTCGGGCGTACTATCTGTATCTACTATAACACTTAAGGAGGGGCGATTGAATTACCAAGTTGTCTCCCTTCTTGTTAAAAGATACATTTATTATTTATTTAAAAACCTAATATTCAAAACGGGTTTTAGACTTATAGTTTTTTAGGCAAAGTTTTTCATAATGATCCGTAGAATATTTTCCGCAAACGCGTTTGAATTGGAAGAAATTTACCCCCTAGTAAAGGTAGGTAAGTCTAGTGTATTGCATATGTTTTCAGCCATTTGCTCATTTTTTCTACATTTCTGGAAACACAAATTATTCTTCCGGACTTTTGAACTTGTTTTTGCAACATGTTGCTAAAGAATATACTAGTTTTGTTGACATATATTTAGATTGTAAGTATCATCAAACTAAACGAGATAGATGTAGGGTTACGTATATAAAAATGATCAGGATGAAGAAACGAGTTGAAATCCGGGTAACTGTCTGTCTGTCCATCCGTCCGGCCGTCTATACACGTCGTAACTTGGGTAAAAATTGAGATATCTTGATGAAACATAACGAAACCCAGAGAACATTGCTTTAGTATGGAGCACGATAATAGTTAATAGATAAAATCGAGGCGTATATGCTCCAGCTCTCATATACTACATGTAATGATTCACATGAGTTATATGTATGTATATAAAAAATTGCTTGGATTCCGATCCTCTGGCATTGACATTTTACAACTTAAGCTACTACTGAATTTTTTCATTTTTCCGGCTAGGGTTCCCAGAATTTGAAAGAGTATAAAATGTTCGGTTGCACCCACACTTAGCTCTTCCTTGCTTGTTTTTTCATTTCTTGTTTTTAAAATTAGAAATTGTCATAACGCTTCCACATGCATTCACACACCTAGTAGAGGCATGGCAAGTGTTTTGGCGTTTCGCTGTTTATTCGCGCAATTTTCCACAACGCTCGGGGGCCTTTGTTGCTATTGTTTATTTATCTGTCAGCACAACGCATGCAAAGCCTAGAGTCGCCTTGACGTAATTTATATTTGTATTTCAGCTTTTATTCATTTCTCAGAATAAAATATGCAAAATGTGCAAATATTTATATGTACATATATACGATATATATATAAGAATATATATAATTTATATATAATATAAACAGATGTTTAACTACATGAAAGTATAATCAATATTCAGTAGTTTTATTGCTTTAGGTAAATTGCCTTATCTTGCCCATCTACCCAGGACAATGCCAACGGACAATTCAACTATAGAAGCGATGTTCACAATGCTTGTTTCGATGACATCTGAAACATTGGCAATCGAATACAGTTCATGTCAACTACAGTGTGTTATTTTTGGGTAGCTGACAGTAAGAGTAAATTTAGACAATTGAACAAATTTGAATATTAGGTATATTGTTTAGGTAAAATGTGTTTGTCTTAGCATTTTCTTAGTTAAAATGAGAAGAAAAGGTTAATTTTGGGCGCAACAAAACTATAATATCCTTCACAGATGTGTTACCGCTAGCATTTTAGTATATAACTAATAAGATTGTAAACTCGATTTTGTTCGGTAAGTTTGAAGGGCGTCCAAAAGATCCACCACCAACAACGTTATTAGCGTAATATTAAAGGGTGATCTATATATAGATATACATTTCTTCAAAGATGATATCCGTGATAACGTAACCGTCAATGGCGACCATTAACACGACATGATAAACGACTATTTGATGCCTGAAATTGAAGCTCGTCATCTCGGCGACATTTGTTTTCAACAAGACGGCGTCACTTCCCACACATCGCAGCAATCAATGGATATACCACTGTGTCCAAAAAATAAGGTGACATTTGAATTTAAACTACGCGCGTCGAACGATTTGGAGAATTATTTTTTTTTTAGGTTGGTAGTACTGTCAGTCACATTTATGTCAAATTTCATGTCAAAATATTCATAAGTGTTTGAGATACGTGTCGTTTTGTGAGCTACTAAAAGTGAGTTTTTCGTTTTTTGCGATGTCGAAATTTGTTGAGCAAAGCATTTGCATTAAATGTTGTTTACGGAATCAATTTTCTGCTGCAGATACGTTCAGGATGGTGCAGAAAGCCTTTGGTGATGAGGCTATGTCTAAAAAAATGTTTAAAAGTGGTATAGTGAGTTCCAAGCCGGCCGTGAACGTGTCGAAGACGAAGAGCGTCCAGGGCGACCATCAACCTCAACCGACGGAGCTCACGTTCAACAAATCAAAGATTTGGTGTTGAAAAATCGTCGATTAACAATTAAAGACCTCGCTGATGAAGTTGGCATATCGAAAGGCTCAGCCAATACCATTTTGAAGGATGTTTTGGGTCTCAAGCGCGTCAAATCTCGACTGATACCGAAAGCATTGAATTTTTTGGAAAAAAGGCGTCGCGTTGAAGTGTGTGAAACGATGCTTTCCGACTACCAGGGTGTCATGAAACGCATTACAACTGGCGATGAGACTTGGATCTATGCTTACGACACCGAAACAACCGATCAATCGAGCGAATATCGTGCCAAAAGAGAGATGAGACCAAAAAAATCACGCCAAAGTTGCTCAAAAATCAAGGTCATGTTGACTGTTTTCTTCGATTATCGTGATATTGTGCATTATGAATTCTTCCCAAGCAGTCAAACAGTCAATAAGGAATATTATTTGAACGTTATGCGTCATTTGCGTAACGCTATCCGCATAAAAAGGCCGGAATTGTGGAAAGACAATTCTTGGTTTTTACACCACGATAATACATCATCCTATACTGCCCTCGTAATTCGTGATCATTTTGCCAAAACCTCAACCCATACCGTTCCGCAACCACTGTATTCACCTGATCTGGCGCCGTGCGACTTCTGGCTGTTCACCACTAATTTTTGAAAAATGGCGACTGCCTGAAAAAAATTATTTTTTTTACGCTTTTTTTTTTGAAATTTCTGATTTTTTTTTTAAATTATTAGAAACAAAAATTCTGGCACAATGCTGGTAGGAACGATAAAGAATTATATAAAGAAGGTTCAGACAAAATTTCAATTAAATCGGTTGTATAGAACTTGAAATAATGCCGGTACCGTGTGGAAAAAAGTAGTTTCGAGAAAAACGCGTTTAAAAATTAGGAGACAATTGTAGTGAACACGTACACCACCTCAAAAAATCGGCTGTATCTCTGAAAATAAGTCGAATTTTAAAAAATCCTTCCAAGGTCATATTTTTGAAAGTCTAAACTTTAATTATATGAAAAAAATGGATAATTTACCGCCCAATCGTTAGGTGAAAAAACTAAACATGAGTATAAACAAATTTATTTTTTGCTACACATTGATATGGGAAAGACTTGTTAATGTAATGCATAACTCACGGAATTCAAGTGCACTTTTTTATATGTATAAAATAGTTATTTTCAACTCACATCTAAAAATTCTGCATGGAATACACAAACATACACGACGCCAGTGCAGCTTTTTACCTTAAATGCATAATTTGGCTGAACATTTTTTTGATTTGCATCCGCTTCGTGCAACTGATACGCGAGCACAAGTAACGCACTTTGCATTTTACATTTTATATAAATTAAAATAAGGAAAATTTTCGCAACTTCCTTGAATGCAAATTGCGTAACATGAACTTAAATCACGTTAACAAGCTAACAAGTTAACAAGGCGCTGCCATGCCTCAATATTATGCTAGCAATACCACTGCTCTACTACAGCCTGCACCGGCGCTCAAAACTGAATATGTCTGTGAATAACTGTTATATTGAATTTCAAATGCTACTCTTGAGTTTCCCAGTAAAAAGTCAAAGGGCAACTTAATTTTTGCTGAAATCTGTTGAAAAATTTCTGAATTTTAACGAACGAAATTGAAAATCACAATTTAAATATATGTTTTTCAAAAATGTTGCAATTTCCAATTTAAAAGTTAAAAATTTTAATTATAAAATTTCAAAATCAACTTAAAATTTGGGATTATAATTGAAAAATTCGAAATTCAAAGCTTGTAAAATTTCAGGCAGATAATTCAAACAAGTTATCAAGCCTAAAAATTAACACTTTAAGTAGAACACAAAAAATATAATTCAAAAGTACAAAACACAGAATCACAAAATAGCAGTGTCATTTCAAATACTTTATTACAAATTCAATATTCACAATTCTAATTTAAAATTCCAAATTCGAAATTCAGATTTAAAAACTCCAATTATTTAACACTAAATTCCAGAATCAAGCTTAAAAATTCTATTATAAATTCCAAAATTCAAAATCAAGATTTAATTTAAATTTTAAAAATAGATAATACCCTTAAAATAATTTGTCAAAATTATAAATTTAATTTTTAAATCTCAAAATCCAAAGTTCTAAATTTAAAAATTACAAACACATGATTTAAAAGTTGAAATTCAAATTTTAGAAACTAAAATTACGAATTAAAAAGAATTTTAATATTCAAATTAAAATTCCAAATTCCAAATTCGAAAATAAATTTTCAAAATTTTAAAATACATAATCAACGATAAATACAAATTTAAAAATTTAAAACTCGCAACATAAAAATCGAAATTCAAATAATTTAATTCAAAATCTAAAGTTCGGAATGTTCGAAAATAAATTCAGAAATTCAGATTCAGATAATCTAAACAATGCCTCAAGATTAAAAGTTGAAAGTTTTAAATTCCACATTCAAGAAAAACTGAAAAGTAAAATTTAGAAATTCAAGATCAAAATCGAATCGAATCAAAATCGAAAAATCAATTCATTAGCACAAAAATTAAAATTAGAAGTTCGAATTCGAAATACAAAAATCGAAATCCCAAAATGAACAGTAAACTTTTGAAATTTAAAATCCAAAATCAAAAAAATGAAGAGTAAAATTTTGAAATTCATAACCCAAAATCCCAAAAATGAAAAGTAAAGTTTAAAGTTCAATCCCTAAACTCTAAAAATCAGTTATTTGGTTCAAAATTTAAAATTATTAGTTCAAAATTCGAAATAGAAAATCAAAAATCCCTGAAAAGAAAAGTACAGTTCTTAAATTCGAAAACCAAAATCAATTATTTAGCACAGAAAATAAAATTATAAGTTCGAATTCGAAATACAAAAATCAAAAACCCAAAATCACAAAAATTAAAAGCAAAATTTAAAATTCGAACCCAAAACTTGAAAAATCAATTATTTAGTTCAAAATTCGAAATTTAAAATCAACATCCCAACATTTGCAAATACATGATTTGGAAAATTTAAAAATTCGATACCCAAAATCCAAAAATCAATTATTTAGTTCAAAATTCAAAATTATGAGTTCCAAATTCGAAACACAAAAATCGAAATCTCAAACAAGAAAAGTAAAGTTTTTAAATTCAAAACCCAAAATCACAAAATTAAAGGCAAAATTTAAAATTCAAACCCAAAACTTCAAAAATCATTTATTTAGTTCAAAATTTAAAATTATTATTTCGAAATTCGAAATTTAAAATCGACATCCCAATATTTTCAAATACATGATTTGGAAAATTTAAAAATTCGATACCCAAAATCCAAAAACCAATTATTTAGTTGAAAATTCAAAATTATGAGTTCAAAATTCGAAACACAAAAACTGAAATTCCAAAAAAGAAAAGTAAAGTTTTACAATTCAAAACCCAAAATCACAAAAATTAAAAGCAAAATTTAAAATTCGAACCCAAAACTTCAAAAATCAATTTTTAGTTCAAAATTCTAAATTTAAAATCGACATCCCAACATTTTCAAAAACATGATTCGGAAAATTTAAAAATTCGATACCCAAAACCCAAAAATCAATTATTTAGTTTAAAATTCAAAATTATGAGTTCAAAATTCGAAACACAAAAATTGAAATCCCAAAAAAGAAAAGTAAAGTTTTAAACTTCGAAATTCAAAATCCCGAAAATTAAAAGCAAAATTTAAAATTCAAACCCGAAACTTCAAAAATCAATTATTTAGTTCAAAATTCGAAACACAAAAATTGAAATCACAAAAAAGAAAAGTAAAGTTTTAAAATTTAAAACCCAAAATCACAAAAATTAAAAGAAAAATTTTAAATTCGAACCCAAAACTTCAAAAATCATTTATTTAGTTCAAAATTTGAAATTTTAAGTCGGCATCCCAACATTTTCAAATTGATGATATGGAAAATTTAATAATTCGATACTAAAAAAGAAAAGTAAAGTTGTAAAATTCAAACGCCAAATATCAATTATTTAGTATAAAGTTTAAAATTATTAGTTCGAAATTCGAAATTCAAAATCTAAAAAAAAAAAACTAAAAAATCCTTTCACATCACATCAATTTAGAATAACATAGAATAATTCAGCTCAAACTATTCTTGAATGACTCTCAAAAATAAAATTATATAAATGTGTAGATTACTTTCCAACTAGTTTAGTTACCAGTTGCTAACTGAATGATAAATAATTTAAATGTCTACACACACAGAGACACCTTTTCATTTTTCACATGAGCACAGGTGCCTACTTGCGAACTCATACCTATTATAGCTACAACAAGTATCTATGCAAAAATATGAGCAAAATTGTAACGAATTGAGTGCAAAAGTGCAAAAATGCAAACCAATCAATTCGTTATTGTGCAGCTGCAGCAATTTATACATTTGATTTGCACTTTCATTTATGAATTCCAACATTTTTGCTGACTTTAAATTGTAGAAATATTTGTTTTACTTCTTTCACAAATTTCACAACAACATGCATGTGTTTGTTGTAAAGAAGCATGCTCTTTGCATACTCATATCATATGCTCGAGTGCAATATATTACTCACTTACTATATACTATATGTATGTATGTACATCAACGCATATTTTCACTGGTGTTGGCTAACAAATAAATATATTTGTGCCACAGCTGCTGCAAGCAGAAAAAAATGAATAATTTTGTTTGCGTAAGGAAGTTTTAGCAAAATTATTTGGAAAAAATGCTGGATATTTTCAGATACCATACAGTTATGTAATACAAGAAAGAAAATATACTCCAGTATGCTATCTACTGACGCTTTAAATACAAGTTTGTTTCCGAAATAGTGTTTCGCGAAGTCCAGTAACATATATTTGTTAGTTCCCTTTATTACATAAATATATTAAATAAACCAAATGTCGCCGAGATCACCATCTTCAAATAGTCGGTTATCATGGCGCGATAACGGTTACATTCTCACCGCCATAATTTTTGAAGAAATATGTACCGATGGGTCCATCGGCTCTTAAATTTCTTCAGGTAGCTTTTCGTCCAAAGTGTGGCAATTTTGGTTGTTTACATACCCATTAAGACATATATGGTTCTCATCCCTGAAATAATTTGGCTTAAAAATTTCGGATCTTCTTGGAACTTTTCAAGAACCCATAAAGCGAAGTGATGTGGTTTGGGAAGGTCGAGTGGCTTCAGTTCTTGCACAAGCTGTATTTGTACGCTTTCAATTTAGGATCTCGTCGTAAAATGAGCGAAACGTTTCAAATATCAGTCCGAGTTAATGCAAACGGTGGTGAACCGACTCTCCACGATCTTCGTGTACACTATCCACTAAGGTTGCTATACTATTTTCTTCACTGCGTGCTGACCGTGGTCTATACAGTTACAAATGTGATGCCCAAAAGTATGTAAGATCAAAAAGACCGACGTATATCGATAAAACGCCCAAAGCCTACCACAAATTTGTTGAGGCGTCTAATATAAATTCCAGTCAATTCGTGAAGTTCGTAAAAGTATGGCTACTGGAACGCCATTTTTCTTGTTATCACCTCGCCATCCTTTCAGAAACTTTAATAAGTCGGATCATCAAAATTCTTTAACCTCACCCTATGACAACCAATGGCGCAGTGTCCAGTTGGAACGCTTGTGAAGCCTGCAAGGGGAAATCGTCAAAGCCATCCAGAAAAATGTTAAAGAGGCCATATTTGCATGTCGTAAATATGACAACTGATAAAGTATAAGAGATTTCAAAGTGGTCGTGAGGACATAAATGACAATCAAATGTGGGCCAATCGAAATCCGTGATCACCGGAAATTCCATCGAAACTGTGCGTGAATTATTCAAACATCAGCCGAAATCATCATTGAAATTCATATAAATGAAATTAAACATCGCTTAATCGCATTTTGACCGAACATTTGGGCTTAAGAAAAGTATGTGCACGGTTTGTTCCACACAAATTGACTGACGACCAAAAACTGCTCAGAATCCAACATTCGAAGGACGATTATTTGATCAGAAATCACATTTTAACCATTAACCACTCCCCGTATTCGCCTGATATGGCACCGCGTGACTTCTTCCTTTTCGGAAAAATGCATTTGCTCATGAAAGGAAAGCGTTTTGCAGACGTAGAGGCCATTCAAAGGGATTGCACCGGCATATTGGCGGCCACACCGGCCAACGAGCTAAAACACTCGTTCGACAAGCTTTTGGACCGTGCAAAAAGCTGTATTGAAGCAGAGGGAGACTACTTTGAATAAAATAAATTGATTTTGGCGAAAAAACGATTTGTTCTGTTTTTTTTTAAGTCCTGTTTACTTTGCAACACACCTTGTGCACCGATTAGATGGAAAATTAAGTTTTAATTAATAAACTAAATACATAGTAAAATTCCAGGACATCAATTAGTACTCAGAAATAAGCCATTGAATTCTCAGTCTAGAAATTATTCATGGGAAATTGAAATTGTATTAAGCAGTTCTGCATAACTGAAATAATGTTTGTTGTTTACGTTCTAAAATTAGCTTAGATATACAAAAGCAGCCATGTGTATTTATAATACCTTTCGCCACAATTACATACCACCTTTTACCTCATATATACGTATAAATTCCCCTTAATAAGCTGCATAAATAATATAACATACAAATATGCATGTTTATTCGCATTAAAATGCGTATGTGTGCGTCTGTTTAGTCAAAATTGCGTATGTAACATCAATAAAATCCAAAGCTTTTCTCATTCATACTTTTGCTAAAGCTATTACTCGTACTCCCACAAACGTTTATTTTTGTCATCAACGAATTAGTCATTAAAGAAGACAAATAGGACTGTATTCATAAGAATTTATTTCCTCCACTTACCCCTACAGAGAAGATAAGAGAGATTTTCTTTTTGAGTTGCGGTAATGAATCAAAAACCATGGTGTATAAAGTCAATAGCAGACAAGCCAAATATGTCGTAGCTAATTGGCGGCAAAGCAAATACATTTTTATACATATACATTTCTTTTTTCAGTTGTATATTTATACATACAAGTACATATATTTATAGATTCAGACCTCAAATCTTTGCTTTTCCTTACTCAGCTGGTAACTGTGGAAATAATTCATCGAAAAGTTCAGTTTTAATCTGTATAAACTTCAGCAGCTTATACCGTTTATTAAAACATTTTTAAATGCACTTTTATATTTTAGATAACATATGTGAGAATTTGCTTTTCATATAGCATACATGCTGGCGCAATGATAAGCATATCAAAAATCAAATTCCTGTTTAACCATATGACAATGGGAGTATGGGAGTACGTATAGAGTATGGCGAAATATTTTCAACAAATTCTCTTAATAAAAGTTCTTAAAGAAAAGTAAGTATAATTTTCAACAAGCATTCGATACGTTTTGTTGCCTACATATAGGCGCATCGCTACACTTCTTGCCTTATAATTATTCTATTCCTTTTATAATTGTATAGCAACAAAATTGCTGCTCTGTTTCCTTTATAGAAAGGATGCTTCATTTATGTTACAAAAAATTGAAATCAAAAGCTAACTCACGAGAGCCTGATAAGAAAGTGGCTCTGTTTATTAAGTAACCTTTTACTCTGTCAAATATTAGTTTTATTATTTATTACTATAATTATTATATATTTTCTGTCAGCGTTTTTCAACTGCAATATTTGACTTGAAGTTCCATAAGCTGTTCAAAATATTAAAGAAGCATAAATGCATAATGTGGAAAAAGCAAAAAATCAACACTCTGCAACTCACAGTAATAAAAATATTTCCTGGATACCCAAAATGAACGAAAATATTATTTTGCGTCATTTCCAATCTTCTCTTCTTACTAAATATTTAGTAAAACCAGTATTTAATCATATATTCTATCATATTGTATACCAGAGAAATGTTGTTATCAGTTATTTTCAGCTCGAGGAAAACTACAAAAATGCGGTAATAAAATAATTTGTTGACAGTAATCTAAATTGAGGTTATTCATGCACCATAACATATCACAGAGCCAGTTTTTAACAAGTAATGGAGGTTTAAGTTCGGCAAAAACCGAACATTTTATACTCTTGCAACGTTGTAAAACGTCAATTAGAGGATCGAAATACAAGCAATTTTATAAATACATACTTTATAGACGCACTGACAGACGCAAAAGGTTTCTTTGAAAAACGCAAGTCACTATAGTAAATATAATTTTACAATTTTATGTTATAATATACTCAATTTATAGATTTAATTTACGAATATAATCACCAAGATTCAAATTTTTACCTATTAGTAAGGTCGATTAACTAGGGTTGGACAATTATAGACGTACCTATAGTCAGTATACTAGAAACTACACGCTAGTGTGTATCGATTTATGTATACGGTTTTTTCATACTGTTTAAAACATAAGCATAATATATATTTTGTATATGATAGAAAAAAAGGTTACGGAATTTTTTTTTTCATTTTTGAAAATTTGGCAATTTTTTTTTAAATAAATAAAAAAATATTAAAAAAAAATCGGCCCACTCCGGGGGAAAAAAATTGCGAACTTCCAAAAAATGACGATTTTACTTAAAAAAACTTATTTTGTATAATTGAACGTGTTACGTTTTTTTCGTGTATTTTTTCGAAAAATTTATTCAAAAACAAAAATTTAAAAAAAAAATTTAAATTTTTATAAAGCAATGAACCTAATTTCACCTGAAAATCGACTTAACAAATGAAAAAATGAATCCATTATTTCTGTTATATGGAAAATATTTAAAAAAGAAGGCTTTTATTTCAAATTACTATGTGACAATCTTTTCTTTTGATAAATATTAAGCGATGTGAATTCTTGAATGAAAAAAACAGCGGTTTTTTTTATCATTCTAACGGCAGTGAGAACAGGCTGATTGGTGAATGTAATTAAGTGTAACCTAATCTCTTTAAATTTTCGGTCTGAACCTGGATGTTAAAAAAAATTACTTAAATTGTTGGATTTTCAAAGGACATATTCATTTTTGATTTCAATAATCTATATTATTTAAAAAATTTTTATTTTACTAAACTGGAATAACCTCATCAAACCTTTCACGAAATACATGTGGATATGTATGATACATGTGAGTGAAGACTTCGGAATAAACTCCACATGTTTAACCGATAAAGAAGACTTTATGCAAATATAAATTGACATTATTTGTTCCAAGCAAAAACGTCTGAATGGAATCCAATCTGATTTACGAAATTATAAGTCAGCGATAAAAACGAGATTCAGCTTACTCCGAGCAGCGTTTATAAACAAAGCAGACACCAAAGTGGACCTCCCAAAACTGCTTACTTTATTAGCAGGCTTATAAATAGCCTATGGGTGGTTTTGAAACTATCAATGCTGCATCAATGCTTATTGCTAAATTCACATACATACATATATCATACTACTCAAATATGATGTAAGAACCTGCTCAACGACGATATCCCACTCGTTGGCAGCGCTGCCAGTATTTGCTTTAAGTCAAGAAGAAGCAATGTAACATAAGCTTTTAACTCTCAACGGTGACGGAAGTGTATCTAAAAACAATCGTTTATTGCTTACGTCACATTTTTATGTATACATAAGTATGTACTGGCTTATACTCGTACTTTGAATGTATTGTGTATGGACTTAATTTAGCAGAAACCATATTTGCTTTATGCGGTCGTACACTACGCGGCTTGTGGTAAATTCAAAATACAAGTAATAACTTATCAAAAATCTTCAATGTGCGAAGCGCCTTCTCTCTCATTGTCCTTGTCTTATTCGCTCACTCTTTCTCTGTGTGTTGAGTTTTGCTACTAAATTAACTAATTTTCACACTGCTGCTTGTAATGACTTACTATATATTAAATTTATAAAAGGAAATTCTAAATATATATACTATATATGTATATATAAATATATATAGATATACTTGTATAAATACATATAATACTTATGCATGTAGTCTTCTTCAATAAGTGTTTTGAAGCACTCTGTTCAAATGTGAGAAATACAAATCACGCGTCTTAATAATTTACAACTCACAACTCGTTTGAACTGACATACACAAACATGTATATAAATATTAGAGCGGGTCGGTTTTTTTCCATGAACTCGCGTAGGCAGGAAATATTGTATTTGCCTAAGAAAATATGGGTCTAAAACCGGTTTCGAACCAGCTATTTTTTAAGTGCTGCCTAATTTTTCGCGATTATAAAATATGGTACACCATGTCGTATGAGCAACATTGAATGTGTACATCGTTTGTCAGTCTGTTCACGTCATTTGATGCATAACTTACAGTACACCGTGTCGGATGAGCAACATAAAATGTATGAAAGCTCAGTTCATTTGATGCATAACATACAGTACACCATGTCGTATGAGCAACATAGAATGTACACATTTCTCGTATTAATGATCATTCGATGCCTACATTTAACTGCATAGAACTTTTAAAATAGTAGTTTTATAAAAAAAATTGTTAAAACCTTTTTTGTTGAGCGTTAAATTTTGTATTAAAATATCAATATTTGAAAGTTTTGAATTTAGTTCTTCAATGAAGAATTTAAAAAAATTTTCAAATTATGTAGAAAAGGAAAAGTGATATTATTCATGCGCGATTTACATCAAAAACAAAACGCTTATTTACATTGCATAATTTAGGACAAAAGCTGCAACTTCAGGAGGCATTCGCAAAAAAAAAAATATCAACTTGGGAAATAACAGGCAACCTGCTATGACTTACACTCATGGCCACGCAAACCGTACCACTATATATTTTTTTTTAATTTCTTTCGAACGTTTTCGGTTGCTCGGAATTGGCTTCAAATTTGCTTTTTTATGTTTTTAGTAAGCATAAGTAAAGTAAATTATATTGTCTGATTATAATTCTAGTTTTTAATTTATTACGTTTAATGAGTAAACACAAATTTCCTTTTCTGCGTTTATCCGAAAGCGGCCGATATTATTGTTTTTAATGTGATACATCTACTAAACTTCGTATTTCAGTTAAAAAAAAAACTTAAAGAAAAACTTATTTCAATATATGTATGTGATCCGGTCTACGAAAAGGGGGCTTAGGTGTCAAAAAATCATTTTTTATTATTTTTATTTTTTTTTTTATTTTTATTATTATTTTTTTTTTTTAATTTTTTATTTATTTATTTTTGACACCTAAGCCCCCTTTTCGTAGACCAGGTTACATATTGTAAATGAAATTAAATCAAAAAAACAAAAAATATCATTATGTAAAGCTCACTATCTTTCAATTTATTTATCTATAGCTGATTATGTTTTGTTTTTAATTTGGAATATTTTTAATTAATAACATGTCGTTAACTTATTTCTAGATAAAAAAATTTCTATACCGCAAAAAGTACCGCTATAAATTCTAATCAAATTTGCAAAATTTTTGAAAAATTTGAGTGGTAAGGTTTGCGTGCCCACGAGTGTATAAATACATCTGTACGCATGTAAGAACACGTGCCAAATGGCGGCATAACAAAAATGCAAACAACAACAGTAATTACATGCAAGCAGGTACATACTACGCTTTTACAGCCTACCGAACTCACAGCCATCTGACGCTCATTTAAGAACGTAAAAGGTTTCTGCGCTGCTCAGCTGACGGTCGATGGAATAATTAACGAAAGCCTTCCGTGCGAATTGCGAAAAATCAATTATTAATGCGTGTGGTAATAAAAGCTATACGGAAATTTTTTCATGTGAATTGGTCCCCAAAGTGCACATTTCAAATCCATTTAACCTTAAACTTCTTAAAGGAAGTCTCCCATAATTTTTCAAACGTATATTTCGTGAACCGGTTTTAATATTATATCTATATTATGTGCTGAGAAATGAACAAAATAGTCGCTTAATAAAAAACAGAGGATTTCCAAGTGAACACTTGAACCAAATATCCAGAGAATGACTTCGATCTTTGAAAAAAGGAGATGTTATCTACTTGCAGTTCGGAAAAACGTGTTTTTAATGAATATTTTTTTAATGAAAGGACAATTTATTTAATAATTAAATAACACAAAAAACTTTGGTTGCACTGAATACAAAATGTTCGTTACAAGAACTTTCTGTTGCTCATTCAGTTTATATGCCAGCTTTATGTTACAGTTATCCGATATAAATAATTTTTACGCTGATTGTATCATTCTTTTAGGCAATAACACATGTAAAATTTCGTGACAATATCTTGTCAAATAAAAAAGTTTTCTATACAAGCACTTGATTTCGATCGTTCATTTTGTATGGCAGCTATATGTTATAGTGATCCGATCTAAATAGTTTCTACGCAGATTGTATCATTACTTTAGATAATAACACATGTAAAATTTCGTGACAATATCTCGTCAAATAAAAAAGTGTTCCCTACAAGCACTTGTTTTCGATCGTTAATTTTGTATGGCAGCTATATATTATAGTGATCCGATCTAAATTATTTCTACGCAAATTGTATCATTACTTTAGGCAATAACACATGTAAAATTTCGTGACAATATCTCGTCAAATAAAAAAGTTTTCCATACAAGCACTTGATTTCGATCGTTCATTTGGATGGCAGCTATATATTATAGTGATCCGATCTAAATAGTTTCTACGCAGATTGTATCATTACTTTAGGCAATAACACATGTAAAATTTCGTGACAATATCTCGTCAAATAAAAAAGTTTTCCATACAAGCACTTGATTTCGATCGTTCATTTTGTATGGCAGCTATATGTTATAGTGATCTGATCTAAATAATTTCTTCGCAAATTTTATCATTACTTCAGACAATAACTCGTGCAAAATTTCGTGACAATATCTCGTCAAATAAAAAAGTGTTCCATACAAGTAGTTGATTTCGTTAGTTCAGTTTGTATGGCAGCTATATGCTATAGTAGTCCGAAATCGGCGGTTCCGACAAATGATCTGTTTCTTAAGTTGAAAACGAGGTCTGCCAAATTTCAATTCGATATCTCAAAAACTGAGGGTCTAGTACGCATATACACAGACCGAGAGTCGGACGAAAGGACCGATGGACATGGCTAAAATACTAGCTAGGCTAGCTCATAATGTCATTTCTTTATATATACTGAAAGAAGTCTCTGAAATTTTCTTTTGTTATATCAATTATATTTAGAAAAAAGATGAAGATGGTCTTTCTATCTGCAATATCCAAAAATTCACACCAAATTCAAGTCATTTTACATGTTAAGCTTCGTTAGCTGCGCCACTGCACACCCAATACAACACCCCGTATGTGTTAGGCAATGTGAGAGTTAGGGTTAATTTTGCAAAATGTGTGTGCCTTTTCACTTGTGTATTTATAACCAGATTAATTAATTAAATATGCAAATATGGCAAATTCCATCGAAGTATACCAAAGGCTAATTTTTTGCTCACTTCCTCTGCCTTATTAGCGAAAACATGTAAATTTCATGCTCATAGCTGATAAATTAATAATGGCATATGGAAATCAGTATTCTTCGTTAATGGAGGTAACGTAAAATGTATAAAAAGAACACATACATCCGCATAAATTTTCATGATAAGGTTTAAAGCTTCATAGTTATTTTGGTGAATGAAGGTGCTTGTTATTTTCGAAGGCTAAATTTTAAAGATTTTTAGTGTATCTGAGCTCTACAAAGCTCGTTCGAAAGCACTTTAGAGCAATGTGTCACAGGAAGTAGGGAATTATGTTCAAGGCGTCAATAATATTATTGTATACTCAAGAAAAAGCAGAGCTCCAGAGAGTATTCGTGGTTATGCGAGCAACATTTCAAGATATAATCGCCAAATTTTTGGCTTTTTTGACACCAGTAACCGCAAGTTGTGCATTTTCCATAACGTAAAAGTGTAAAAAATCTGTATTTTGGGTTTAATTGAACAGTTTGAATAGCAATTATATACTATAGGTTTCTAATACGAGCAATTCTTAGACTATAGTGACGACTTGGACACGTTTGTATGACAAACGAAAAAAGAGTCGGTAAGTCATAAGAGGCAATAAGACTATCGGAAATCGCCCAGTTCACTCTCAAAGAACTGCAATTGACCGCTGGCGATCTCAAACCTTACAAACCGTAGACCAAATCGCACTGGCATTCCAGTAATTCTTATTAAAAAAATCGCCACAGTACGAACAGCTGTACTCTTAAATGTACAACACCTGCCTTGAAGCTGGCATATTTTCTGAAATTTAGAAGAAACAAAGACCTCTTCTAATCAGCAAGGGCAAAGGGGAGCCCAGCTTGCCTTCAACATACCGTTCACAGTATATGCTCGACGCAGCTGAAAAGATCTTTGAAAGATTACTTATACTTAGACTGAAATCTACTATTAGTCTCTACCAGACAACACGGTTTTAGACACGGAAGATCAACGCTAGACGCTAACCGCAGCGTCATTGAAAGTGTAGAACTCGCACAGCGTAAACTCCCCAAATACAAGCGAATAGTTCTGTTGGTGACTCAAGACGTTTGAAGCGCTTTCAAAAGCGTGAGATGGGTGGTCGTGATCGACGCTTAAAAAAAAAAATGTAGAATCCCAAATTACTTCAATGTTGTGCTCCAAAGCTACTATTTTAAACAGAAAACTGCTGTATCCGACTAGAGAGGGACCACGGCAAGTAGAAGTTTCGTCAGGAGCAGCACATGCGAACATTTTTGGGCCAGACCTAAGGAATATTAGTTATGATGGAATACTAAAACTTGAAATGCCAGACGAGTCATATTTAATCGGCTTTGCGGACGACATAGCAGCAGTAATCACAGCAAGAGAATGAGAGGAAGCCCGAAGAAAGCTGAATCAGTTCATGATGCGGTCGCAAACTTGAATTGGCTCACATAACCTCTAGCTCGCTACAGAAGAGCTACCACTGGTGGTCAGATCTGAACAAACATTCCTGTCGTAGGAAGCATGCAAACGGCCTGGATATTCTAAGAACATGAAAAGCTGTGAATTACTTAGGCCTAAGACCGGACCCCAGATTAGCCTTTTGGATACAAATCCTGCATGCCGCAGAAAATGCATCAAAAATCAGCTCGTATCTTAGGAGACCAATGGCCAATAAAGGAGAAAGGCGACACAACAAAAGAGAGAGCTCTTGATGTCAACAAACCATAGCACCTTACTATGTGGAGCAGAGATTTGGGCAGATGTATCATCAGAGTTGCAGGAGCTTCCCGAGCTATGTCAGGTGATGCTCCCATTGACCTTTTAGCGCACGAAAGAAAAAAGCTGTGGGAGCTAAAGAAAGTAGCTGAAAATGACAAGAGCGCAATTGACCGACTTAAGAAAGAAAGGAAGATTGAAGAATGAAGCCTGCGGCAGATGGACGGTCAGACTTATAAGAAATTTAAATTTATTGAGAAGTCCCAAATTTGCAGAAGTCGAAATTATAATTTAATTGGTGTCATGCCGAAGAGCGAAAGACTGTAGAGTTATTCAGAAACACACAGCCGAAAAATAAAGATCTGCACGTAGGTGCGCAGATGTAAATCCCTTATTGAAAAAAATGGAGTGCCGCCCTAAAGTAGTATAAACACGGTTCCAGACTAGGCGACGGTTCCTTAGAAGGGAGACCTGCAGGTGGCACATTCCATTGCTGCGACAACAGCTCTGATGATGCGAAAGGCATTTTCCACTCCCTCTGCCGCAAAAAAGAACAAAAAACTGAACAATTCGGAGACTATGACGATGACTTTAATTTTATGACAGCTACAGCCCATAGTGGTCTGATCTGAACACATTTTTCGAAGATTTCAGTATTAACTTGAGCCATAGCCCGTGCCAAATTTAGTGCACAAATCTCGTCAAATAAAAAGTTTGCCACACAAGCACTTGATTTTGATTGGTCAGTTTGTATGGTAGCTATATGCTAGAGTGATTTGATCTAAACAACTCTTTGAAATATTATAGCACAGCCTTCGTTAATAAGCCATGCCAAATTTCATAAAGATATCTCGTCAAATAGCTCAAAAAGATTTCCATGCAAGCATTTTATTCCGAGCGTGTAATTTGTATGACAGCTATATTATATAGTGATCTGATAACGATGATTCCGACATATTAGCAGTCTTTTAGAAGAAAAGTGTGTATGCACAATTTCAGACCGATTCTCAAAAACTGAGAGACTCGTCCGCATATATACCGACAAAGAGACGTATAGGATATGATAAAGGATAAGGCTATATCGACTTGTCATCACATTTTACAAAATAGTATTTGTAGACATTTAATCTAAGAACATTTATTTTTCCCAAACTGTTTACATATCAAAAGCAGTCATGCTTGCCTCTCTCAAATATAATCCATCATGCTTTTCTATAAATTCAAACATAAGTATGTACTATATATAAATTTCAATTTCCAATGGCAAGTCTTGCGTCAGCTATAGCAATTATTATTTTAATCTTCCGCATGCACAAACATCATCACAGAAACCCCTGCAAAACTCTCGGCGAAACGCCTAGAAGTATGCAATTGTTAAAATTACGAATTGGCATAAATGATGAGTGCTCAGTCATGAGCATGAAAAATACGGCAGTACAAAAGATCGATATTTTAATAATGACACAAATACATACTCACATACAGGATCATACCTAGTCAAGGTAACAATAACAATGATAAGAAATCAAAGTGTGCACCACAACAAAACACAACTGAGAAATCAGTAATCATATGCTGCATAGCACACAGCTGCACTGAATGCCCACCGTTGTGTGGCTTTAAAACCAGCTTTAAAGCAAAACACTCATTATACTAAGTATTGCCTCGACCCATGAACGAACCTCGCTGTTACTGGCCTTTGCCTTGCTCGCATACCCACCGCCCGCACGCTCACGTGGCGCTTTAAGAGCAGCACGACTTTAACGCTCTCATGCTTAACCTCTATTAAAGGCACGTGACCTCATAACGGTAGTCTTGCACTTGAATGCAAACTTGAATACTCTTGCTGTGTATGTGCGTCTGTCTGTCTGTCTCTCTGTCTGTTTGTATGGTGTGTATGTATGTGTTGTTAACCGTTTCAAAAGACAGTTGACGTACCTTAGAAGTGCAGCAACAACAACAACACCAATCACAATACTAAACAGAAATATTACAAAGTAAGCAAAAACACTACGCTTTGCATTGCCTTATTTCATGTCCTTGCAGTTGCACAGCACTTAACAAGCAATGTAACGGTAGCTATGTACATACACATAAAGGTAGTTGTATACATATACTATATATACATATATTCCTTATATATACATATATACATTAATGTGGGACAATAACAAATATTTGTTATTTTTTTTTCTTGAATGGCGCGCGGAAAACTCGTTCGAAATAATGAAAAAAATTTGGTAAAGTCGAAGAAACTAGTCGCTCAGGTTTAGAGTCATCATTCTGAAATTTTGAACATGTTCTTTTCCCTCTAAAATGCTGCTTATTTGTTAAAATCGCCGGTATCGAACAACTATAGCTTATAGCTGCCATATAAACGGAACCATCGTTCTCAAATGCTTGTATGGAAAACTTTTTCAATTCACGAGTTATCTTCTCGAATTTTGATATGGAGTTATTCCCTAAGACATTAGTGCGATCTCCGAAAAAATTTTTCAGATCGGTTAACTATAGCATATAGCTGCCATACAAACTGAACAATCGGTTTCAATAGCTTGTATGGAAAACTTTTTCAATTCACGAGTTATGTCTCGAATTTTGATGTGGAGTTATTCCCTAAGACATTAGTGTGATCTCCTAAGAAATTTTCAGATCGGTTAACTATAGCATATAGCTGCCATACAAACGGAACCATCGTTCTGAAATGCTTGTATGGAAAACTTTTTTATTTCACGAGATATCTTCTCGAATTTTGATATGGAGTTATTCCCTAAGACATTAGTGTGATCTCCGAAGAAATTTTTCAGATCGGTTAACTATAGCATAAAGCTGTCATACAAACTGAACCATCGTTCTCAAATGCTTGTATGGAAAACTTTTTTATTTCACGAGATATCTTCTCGAATTTTGATATGGAGTTATTCCCTAAGACATTAGTGCGATCTCCGAAGAAATTTTTCAGATCGGTTAACTATAGCATATAGCTGCCATGCAAACTGAACCATCGTTCTCAAATGCTTGTATGGAAAACTTTTTTATTTCACGAGATATCTTCTCGAATTTTGATATGGATTTATTCCCTAAGACATAAGTGCGATCTCCAAAGAAATTTTTCAGATCGGTTAACTATAGAATATAGCTGCCATACAAACTGAACGAAATCTTAATTAACTGCTAGAAATTTTACTGTGTTATATGATCGATAACTTACCACCCTAATATGTACATACATACATATAAATTAATGCAAAAAGAAGTGCATTTGAATAACTCGTGCTCGCCTTCTAATAAATATCATATCCTCTGCAGGTTGCTCATACGCCGGGGCGTTCATTGATTGGTAGTCGTACTTGAAGGTGCTTAATTTGAATAATGCTTGGAAAATAAGGAAATAGGTAAGAGGAATGCCTATTAAAACCAAGTGCACGTGTTACACTGACATTGGCACGACTTGGTAAGTAGCTTACATATTGAGAGACCAGCTGTCTAACTGCCGTACAGTTGAGAAGAATTTACTGTCTTGCTGATGTATTTATATTTTTTGTTTTTTAGTTATCGACCTTCTCCCACGCTACAAAGCAGGAATGCACAACTGATTTTATTGGCTTGTCAATCTTTTCACACAAGCATTCCTTGTCGGATTGCATTTTAAGCAATATTTACAAGCAAGCACATGCATGCAAGCACCTAAATCCCCTTTGGGCATTAAATAAGATTGTTTTAGTTGATTCAATTGAAGAAAGGTCTTTTGTCTCTCACACTTTTCTTTTGTATTAATTATTTATTGATTTGCATTTAGTTAATTGGAAAGCAGTGTAAGCAATTTATTTAGCTACAAATGTAGTCTCAATACAATTTTTACATACGAGCTGTTACTCATACGCCATGGTATCCAACTAGAAACAAAGCTAGCATTGCTTATGTACTATTTACTACTACGGCCACTTTCCTTAATTGAATTTATGGTTTAATGTGTATTAAAGTTGTATTCTAAAGCGATTGCTGGCCCAAACACTGCAACCTAACTGTCAGAATAGCTTTTATGAAGCTTTAAACTATAAGTATGTAATATATACATATTTCAACTGTACTCAGGTCCTGGGAAAGCGCTCAGTAATAAATTGAATAAATAATACTTGAAGAGTTCTCTAAAAAATATCAAAACCGACATTTTGTAAGGAATAAACTGTATTTGTGAAGGGTAAGGATTGCAGCGAAGCTAACGCTTCCCCTTTTTCTGCATTAATATGTAATATTGTACAAGGAAAATTACATTTAAATACTCTTAGTGCTTATAGCAACTTAATTGTTTTACAAATCCATACAATTTGATGAATCCAAAAGTGAGCTTCGTAAACAAAAACAATTAATTATATAAGTTTGAAGAGGTGTATCAGATATATATATATATGAGTAAATGAATATATATCCCATATACGAAAAAGTCAATAGTCCTTTTGAACTATTTGATCTCAAACGAAATGCGCTTGATAATAATGAGGTGTCAACTGCCGCACTAATCTGAACTTCAACCAGTCATAGATGGGTTAACGATTTTCAAATACACCTGCAATGTATGGATATAAATTTGAAATGGTCAGTAGTTTTGTTATCAAACAACAAACCTTGGGAAAGTGTTGTGAAAAAAACCCAGAGAAAAATAAATATGAAATGGTAGGTGTATATATTACCTATAGTATATATGGCACAGTGCAAAAATGGGCGAAATCGAACTACACTCGCGCCACGCAAAACTTACCACTCAAAATTTTCAAGTATGGTGCATATTTGATTACACTTTATAGCGGTACTTTTTACATGATGGATTTTTTTTATTTAAAACATGGAGCAAAATAAAGAGAAAAATACGGCATATTTTACAGTACTACTACGATAAAGGCAAAATGCATCTCAAGCCGCCAATAAAATTTGTGCAGTTTATGGACCCGATACAGTTTCCATTTCACCGCACAACGATGGTTTCAACGTTTTCATTCTGGTGTAAAGGTGGTCGAAGATGCGCCACGCTCCGGAAGGCCTGTCGTCGAAAAAAAAAAAATCGCTGAATGGTCGAAAGAGACCGGTATAGTAGTCATCAAACCGTTATAAACCATTTGAAGAAGCCTGGAGTCACTAAGAAGCTCGATGTAAGGGAGCCACACGAATTGATTCAATAAAAATACCGCAAGACTTTTTTGACAACCCATTATTTGATTTCTTGAATTTCACTATTAATATAAAAAAAAAATAAGTTGGAGCTTGATTGGAAATACGAAAATTATTTTCGACTAACCAATATTTTTGCTTATTTTTCTTGGTTGAAGTAACTTCTTCATTAGAATATAACTTCTGGGCGTGACTAAAGCTCTCTATGATATACTATATATGTACACATTGAGGCCGCTATAAGAGCTTTAATGTCTTTCTTTATTTATTTTTTCTTCATATATATATATATTTTTTTTTATTTTTTTGAAGAAATGCCTAACGCTTGAGTTCTTCTTTCTATTTACTCTACACAAGATTTATGCAGTTCACCTATCAAAAGTTTTCATAAATATGCAAATTTTGTACGAGAAAATATATGTGACATGCCTTTAAATATGTAATTTATATGCTCAATACGAAAAAGGTAAAAGGGATAAGTGCAGCTGTCACAAAAAGCCGGGATTTATATACATATATGCCTATGTAATAACAAAGAAAATAGAGATGAGTGATCATCACGAAACCGAAACTAAATTATGCGGTTGGACTACCGTGAATTTCCAGGAAAAACTATGAGCCAAAAAAATCGTCATCTATATGTACATATGCTATATATATTTATGGTATAGTTCCAATTACCGAATGTGCCACACAAACAAAAGAAATCAGTTTTCTCGATTTTATATGCATAGGCCCCCTTTTGTGTCGGCCAACATATGAGCAGAAACGAGGCTGTGGCAGCAAAAAGAGTTAAGCACGGTTGCTTAATATGGCACGCTTTGCGCTTTTGTGTTTCTAGCTCCCATACTTGCAGCCGCGCCAAAAGCCCAAGCGGAAATGTCAAAGCGAGTGAAGATAATTCAGCTTAGAGCAGAAGGCGAGAAAAAAGCTGAAAAGCAAACTCAACAACTTTTTTTAAACAGCACCGGACAGGTTGTGCACTGCCTAAACAAAACTACATGCTGGCGGCACATAAGCACTAGACATGTTGAAGAACAACAAAAACAACAATACTGCGCTGCCTTTACTTGACATGAGCTTTTGTAATTTTCTTATCTGCCGAGGCGGCGTCAGGTGAGATTGGTGCGCCGAAGGCTATGGCGAAGGTAAAAATGTAAATGCTAACAGCAACAACAACAACAACAATAGCACAAGCTACAAAACCAAGCCTTTTCGCGTAAAAAGGCTGTAGCGCACCAGCTTTGCAAGCGTGTGTCGGTGTGTGTTTTTTGAATTTTAACCCAAACGCACTCACACATGCATATACATACATACGCATACATGTGTAGCTATATTTACAGTTAGAGTTTGTTTGTTCGTGCGCTAAGGCGCAAAGATTAATGACAAACGAAAATGTCTGCGTTGGCACTTTGGCAGCGCGAAACTTTTGCCATTGTTGTTGTCGGTTGTTGTTGCCGCTGCATAACAGTGTGCTATCAGTCACATATATCAGTGAATGTGTGTGTGCTTTCTATTTGTGTGTGGGTGTGTGCACACACTTCTTATCCTCTTAATCACACGAAAAACTTAGACGCACGCACCACCAGCGCAGTTTTCAATATTGCCACGCATGAATGCACAAATAAAGATGTACGCAGCTCTCGGTGTTTGTCGCCTTCTTTTAAATCGCATTTATTTCGCTTTTTGCAGTGTTTCAACTATTCCACGCGTAACTTGATGACTGTTTTTTGCTATTTGTGGCACGTGTGCGCCTATTATGCCGTTTCGGTCAGCGGGGGGAGTTGATTTCACTATTATTATATAATAATATTTTCCTTTGACTATATGTGCGTCGGTGTGTGCGTGTGTGAGTCAAGTTGATGGCAGCAGTAATTCACAGCATCATTTATCTAAACGAATTCGTTATGAGAGAGAGCATAATGGACCCAGCCAATATTTCAGCTAACCGTGCGGAAGGTAGAGAACAGTGACAACCGCATATATTGAGGTTATCGAAGTATAAAGTTAGTGACCACTAAAATGGAAACCACAAGCAAATATGAATTTGACATTAATGTTGATGCTTACAGTTACTGAACATTAAATTGGAAACAACAGCAGCGAAGTCGCGGATTGAAAACTGCTGTAAGTATAAAACTGACAGTTAAATTGAAAATGTTAAGGGACACACCTATTATAGAATTAAAAAAAACTCTTATTTATTTTTTGCTCATTTCGATAGCATTTACGTTTAAAATTATCATACTAAAATTTTTAATCGATATATGGAATAGTTTTCGAGTTAGAGCTTCCTTAAGTGCAGCCGCTCTGTTTAATCAGCTCTATTCAGCTGACCTTTAAAGTGATTTTTTCGAAAAATCATTCTCTAAATTTCTTTCATAGGAGACAAATGATAAGTTCACTATTAATTTTTATGCATCTTCGATCGATATTAATCTTCATACAACTTGCCAATTTTTTCATCTGATCAAAAATCGAATTTTGGCAAACCAAAAAAACTAAAAACAAAACCAAAAAACCAAACTTTTGAGTAAACGTAGACTTAGTTTTAAAAGAGTTTTACACTCTTATAAATAAATTTGTAAATTTTTGAATTTGGATCCACACTTTAAGAATTAGAATCTATTTAAAAAGTTTGGAATCGGATAATTGCGATAAAAATCTATATATCGATTATATTAAGACAAGTTGTTCAGTAACTTATTTTAATTTTGATATTGTTATAATTTTTTTTCAATAATTATAAACAAAATCGTTGTCAAAATCGATAACAAGACTAGATCGATAATTTGTAAGCACTTATAAAAAGGTAGTACTAAGAGAGACTGAAATTATGTTTAAAATAAACAACAAATCGCTTTTCTATTCAAACGAAACATTTATCGGAAATCGATAAAAGAAATATCGATTATTTTTAAATACTTATAAAAAGGTAGTATTAAAAGAGCCTAAAATAATCTTTAAAACAAAATTCAAACTGCATTTAGATTTTAACAAAAAATTTGACGGAAACCGATAACAAGATTTTATCGATTATTTTTAAACACTTGTAAATATGTAGTACTAAAAGACCGTGATATTGCTTTTAAATAAATTACAAATCCCATTTATATTTTAAACAAAATAGTTATTGGAAATCGATAACAAAACTGTATCGATTATTCCTAAACACTTATAAAAAGGTAATATTAAAAGAGCCTGAAATTTGCTTAAAATAAATGAAAAATCACCTTTAGGTCTCGTTAGAGTAATAACGTCAAATCTACGCCTATAAAAAGAGGAAGAAAAATAACGGCAAATCATGAAAAATTAACGATAATTTTGTTGTTTATAAAACAATTAGTATATTTTCTGTTATTTTGAATAATTATAAAAAAATATGAAACTATCGATTTGTCATTGTTTTTTGTTATAAAATCTATCGAAATATCGATTTTTTGATTAAATCAATTATATTTACAATGCTTGAGATCAAACAATTTCTGTACAAAAGAAACGCTTTGCAATATTTCAGTATTTGAGGACAAACTATCGATATTCGCCTTTTAATCGATTACTTTTAAAATATTTTGGAACAAAAAAATCTGGTTGAAATTACGTAGAGTTTAGTTTTTTCTTACATGAGAAAAAATTATCAAAAGATCGATATTTGTCTCATAATCGATAATTTTTACAATATATCAGATCAACACAATTTCGGTAAAAGAATTGTATTGTATATAGTTTTTTTCATATTTGATTAAAAAATATTGATATTTTTCTGATCCATAAATTTTAAAATATTTTAGCACAAAACATTTTTGATTGAATCAACTGTACATATGTAATTTCTTTCGTACTTGAGAAAAAATATCGAAATATTATATTCCCGAAGAAGACTACTATCAATGATGACCACCTATTAAGCGAATTAGTATTGAGGACAGATTTAAAAACAGTGAATGACATCAGAAGCGAAGTTCAGGAATTGAATGGAACCGAGATCAGCACGCGAACAGTACGACGGCGCCTCAAGAAGCCAGACTAAGTGCCTGTCGGCCTGCCAAAAAACCACTATTGACGGTAAAGATGCGACTAAAGCTCCTCCAATGGGCGAAACTGCACAAAACCTGGACCAAGAAAGATTGAAGAGAAGTTATATTTTCTGATGAGTCCAAAATTAACATTTTCGGTTCAGACAGAATTTCGTACATTCGCAGAAGAGTTGGTGAACTTTTCAGTAATGAGTGTGTCAAACGTACCGTCAGGCAGGAGGTAAGTCGAATGATCTGGTGGTGCTTTTCCTATCATAGCGTTAGACCTTTGACCTTGATTGATGGTATATTTACGCCATTATATACCAACAGATTTTACAGGAAAACCTGGTCCGATCAATTAAAGAGCATTTTTCCTATATGGACAACATAATTTTTCAGGATGATTCTGCGCCATGTCATCGAGCCAAATCGGTAAGTAACATTTTTTTATATTGCATAACCTTATTAACATTTCATTTCTACAAAGATATGGTTAATACACATTTTAATTTTTTTCAGATAAAAAAATATTTAGCAGAATTGGATGTTTTATCAATGGACTGGCCTGGGAACAGTTCTGATATAAGCCCCATCGAAAACCTTTGGAACATCATGAAAGCGCGGATACCAAGAAAAGATTTGGACATTGCCAGACCTTGACCGAATAATTGAAGATATTTGTTATAACGGTATACCGGCACAAATTTTACAGTCGTTAGTTGATTCCATGCCCGAACGAATAAAAACCGTGAAAAAAACAAAGGAGGCGCCACAAAATATTCAATGAAGACATTTTCATGTCTCTATTATTATTACAAATTTATTAAAAAAAATCGATTTTTTATTGTATCGCATTTTGTTTTAAAAACATTTCTTATAAGTACCGTAGTGGAAATTGAAATTTCCGATAATATTTTGTTTCGGCTTCTAATAAAAGATAGAAATATTTATTTTGAATTTAATTATTTATTTTTGTTTCGAATAAGTTTCATAAAATTTTTTTTTATAAAAGTCCTTATTTTTAAATAAAATCACATAATCACACATTTCTAAGGTGTCCTCTTATTTTTTGTCCGCTACTATATTTTAGATCACTTGCTGTAAAAATAACTGTATGTACATTTTTTTCCTACTTGAGGAAAAAATATCGATATTTTTCTCATAATCTATCATTTTTATAATATTTATTTTTTTTATCGCTACTTTTGTGCAAGTTATTTCTTTTTTTTGAGTAATTAAAAAAAAATCCCATTCGGTTTACTGTGTTTAGGGGGCATTTAATTGATACCAAAACAATATAAAATGTTATTTAAATATCGATATAAGTTTTTAATCGATAAATTTATATAAATATCTTTATTTTTTTTTTTATTGTTAAAAACTATCAAAATATCGATATTTGTTTTTTAATCAATAAAAATATCGAATTATCGAAATATCGATAAAAATTTATTGCAGAATTTGTTTAAAAAGCGCAATGTAA
Source organism: Bactrocera correcta (assembly GCA_027475135.1). NCBI lineage: Eukaryota > Metazoa > Arthropoda > Insecta > Diptera > Tephritidae > Bactrocera > Bactrocera correcta. Next base: position 46,774,917 of record CM050323.1, read on the forward strand.
TATCAGAATAGTGACGGTTACATAAAAATTGAGATTCATATGAATGTAAGGCACATCCATGAACTTAAAGTATTCTTTGAGGATATTTATCTAAAATGAGTTTCCAATTCACACATATACACACGCATAAAATAAAATACTTACGTTTATGAAATTATATACTCGTAACATAAGCCTAAGCCTCCCTAATATCTGCGCACTCACATCTTGGGCCGACAGTAACGGCAACGGCGGCCGCGAAATTTCAAAGAGCTTCACGAATCAGCCAGTGACAACAGTCAAAAGCCATTATGCTACAGATTATATACGATTAAAAGCTTATGCCGTTGTACACTTGTTCACTACTCACTGATTAGCGCTAATGAAATGTTGCCGACGAAGTCAAGTGCGCTTTAGGCCACGCAGCAGCTTTAGGCTAAATGCATGAGGCGCTCACATGACACGCACCCATACTTATATACTCCCACAGCCACTTATATTATAAAAAGCATGACATCACGTAGCATACAGTGACATAGAAGCGAATAAGTGTGATTATGTAAGTTTATGCGCATAAATTATGCTTTTTCAGTTACTGTAGTTATAAGATTATTTTGTCAACAGTTCTTGCGCTTAAGATTTATTTTCAGGGCAAATTAATTCACATTTACGGAAGGCATATATAATCATGTTAAATTTTTTGTTTTTGTTTTTGTCTTGCATTTTTGTTGAGAAAATAAAAGGGACGGACAGAAGAATTGAGGTATTCGAACGACATAAGATTAGCAATTTAAAGAGGCATTTACAGAGGAGCAGCAGCAGGGGCGTATGAGTAACTTTAAGTACATTATGATGTGATATAAAAATAACAAAAGTTCATATGTATGTCTATTTGATAAACATAATGTCTTAATGATGTGACGTATTCGTTCATTACTCGATACTTTTGTGACCCGATACCTAATTGAAGTGAAGTCGTTTGTTCCGGTGACACTCTCGACCAGTCTTCGAACGCAACTTACTTCCGACTTCGCTTGAATGATGCTCTGGTCGCCTGAGACAAAAGTTGATAAGCTATACAAAACAAAAGACTAACTGAATCGAGTCAAAAATACTCTTTGCTTATAGACTAAAAAAACCACAAATAGACTCATGTACTCTGTATAACTTGAGTACCCACTCAATGGAGTCAAGAAGTTTTAAGAAAAATTAAATTAGCTTTACAAGCAACATTTGGAAGAAATGCACTTCCACGCAGCTAATTAAATTTGAATGTATGTAGTTGTAGGATCTTACCTTAAAGTCGACACAATTGAATGCCAGCACAATAAAATCGCCTTAACCTCAATCAGTCAGCGAAAAACCCGCGGCTGTGCAGCAAAGTCTGACATTAAGCGTAGAATCAGCCGAAAAGCAGCAGCTGGAAGTGCATTAAGCAACAAAAGAGAATTTCAAAAGCGATTGGTTAGAAGCTTTCACATGCAAATCTATTCTATATCACGCAGACTACGCTTCACTGTGCTTCAATGCGGCTTGTTATAGCTAAAGCAATCTTTTGTTGTAATATATCTGCCACACCACTGTTTGGAAGCAGAAAAAAATCTACAAAGAGCGGCAATAAAGGTGAGCTGAGATTCTGCGCTGCTTCCTATAACTCTAAGGCTTTGCTTTTATATTATTCTGCTTCAATTGAATTTGTTGTTGTGTTCGCTTGTCTGAAATGCTGCTGCTGTGTAAGGAGGCAACAAATCGAGCTAAGAAAAGCCGCTGAAATTGCGTAGCGCCAAGGATGCGCTTGGAAGTTTTGCGGCGCTAACGAAAAACAGAAAAAAGAATGAGCGAAAATATGAAGCAGCCACAACGCGCCACCGCAACTGGACTGCAGCTGTTATGTATGTATGTATGTATGTTTGTATATATGTTGGTATATTAGTGCGCAGCTCACAGCTAATGCGATTCTTTGCGCTGCAATTGCTTCACAAAATAAATATTTCCTTTTCCGGTGGCTTTGTGCATAAAAGCAGTGAGCGCAGCAGCTTTGGCCGCTCGAATGAAAAATTGTATTGTAATTTCGTGTAAGAAAAGTGAAAACCTAAGTGAAAAGAAATTGACTAAGAATTTAAAAATAACAAAATGAGTATCCTGCCGCAAAACAAAAAAAAAAAAAAAAAACGAAAATGCATAGCGGAAGGGTGTGGATAGCGGAAAGGCAAAGAACGTATTTTCAACACGAAAGCACTGCAGCTGAAATAAGATATTTGCTGTTTTTCTCCACACCGCAAAGCACGAATTCCAAATTTAGATTTAAACTGAAGTTAAAGGAAAGCTGTGGAATGAATATGTATGCTCTGTAATTTTCTTCGTGAGTCAAGTTAAATTGTTTACGAGTACGTTTAAGGTTAGATTGCCTCAAGCAAGATATGATATCTGCATAGAAAGCGATTCTATAGAGTTTCTTCTTATGGTCTTGAAACATAAAGACACTCCATCCCAAGTCTGGTTGTGTCGTTGTTCAAATTAAAGCAGGAACGAGTAAGGGTGTAACCAAACATTTTATACTTTCGGAAGGTAAAGTGTTATACGCGATTTTCGTATATATCTTAAATAAAATTAGAAGGTGCGCCCATAAAGAATAAGAAGGTATTGCCTTAATGATTTACAATCAAAGATAGACGACACACTGTTGCTAAATAGAACTTCCTACTGACTTTCAGTAAGATTTCTTACAGATTAACGGATAAAAGTCAAGCGGAAGCTTGAAAATATTTACATGTATATTAGGTATATGGGATACCTTGACCGGCAGAAAGGATCACTTGGTTCATGGAGTCACCAAACCAAACTGGAACGGCTCTTTCTCCACCCCAAACCGCCCAAGGGAGTTGTGAGTAGGAAGAAGTCGTTGGAGGAGAGGGGCAGCGCGCTTCTTTATTGATGGGTTAAAACTTGGAGGGAAGATTGGTGGAAGTCCGCCGTTGAGAGATCTCTATCAGCTCCAGTTTCAGACTTACTGACTATTGCAATGGCTGCCAGGCCGAGGGTTGCGGCCATTAAAGTAGCAGTAGATTTACTGCTCTGGAGTGCAGCCTCCTTTAGAGAAGTGTCCATTAACTCAGACAGCAGAGCGGAGATATTAGCCTTGAACTCATTTAGAGCTGGTCGAAGACTGTCTAAAATCGCTATCAATAGCATCGAATGCATTTGTGATAAGACGGCCACAGTGGAATTGCAGGAAACTCTAAAGCTGATGAGCTAGCAAGGCAAGATACCCTAGATCTGCTACCGGCAGAATGGAAGAGGATCGGTGCTCTCTTAATCTCTTGCTACTACTTTTATATAGCTGGACTTTGAGAAAGCTTGGTAGCTTGGTCCGAGGATATCAACTGAACATACACATGATATCACTCACGAATACCTATTTAGGTATGAAAAAGCTTTGTGCAAAGTGAGTGTCGCGCGGTCTCACATTTGACCAAAAGCAATGAAAAGCATGAGTTGAGAATGGGAAGCAGTATTTGGAGATGTCCAAGCATAATAAATCCGAGTTTTTGCGTCGATATGTGACAATGGATGAAACATGGCTCCATCATTTCGCTCCGTAATCTAATCGACATTCATCTGAGTGTCTATTCTATGTTTTGAACAATGAACCCGCTCCAAAACATGGAAAACGCCAAGAGTCGGCTGGTGAAGTTATGACGTCTGCATTTTGGGGTGCGCATAAAATAATTTGTTTGGATTACCTTGAAAAAGGAATGATCATCAGCAGTGACTATCACATAGCGTAATTGAACCATTTGGTCAAGAAAATCATCTAAAAACTGCCACATTTGAAGAAAAAGAAAGTGCGATTTCAACAAGTGAAATAAGTCAGTGAAAACAATGGCAAAAATTCATGAAATATACTTTGAATTGCTTCCGAATGCATTATATTCTCTAGATCTGGGGCCACCAGCGACTATTTCCTATTCTCAAATCTCAAAAGGATGCTTGCTGTGTAAAATTTTTCTTTGAATGAAAAGGTGATCGCCAAAACTGAGACTTAAATTGAAGCGAACGAAAGATCTTACTAAAAAAATGGTTTCAAAAAGTTGGAGAATCACTACAATCAGTATATTAGCCCTGAAGAGAACAAAACAAGTTTTACCCATAGTAGGCCGAGGACTTTTCAATTGACCTGTTACGCCACAACAGAAAAATATTTTCATTGAAAAGTCATCACCAAGGCTGCTTTGCACCTCTTTCTTTATCCACTACCCCTAAGGAATAGTAGATTGTAACTGAATTTTAGTCCAATATCGGAACTGTGTGAAATTTTCTTTTCTGTGTTGGAACTATATAATTTCCAAAGGAAAGCAGCGATCTGATAACAGAGAAGAAACAGCTTGAAATTCTTTTAAAATAGTACCTAAAAGACGAGCACAATTCGATTGAGCTCCATAAAACGTGGTATCAGCTTCACACAGAATTGACTGAGAGTCTTTTTGAAAACGCTGCAAAACGTCTAAGTTTATATTGGCCTCAAACGCAGAAGGTCTAAGTAAACTTTTGTATATTTTTTATCTTAAGATATACTCTTTTGAATGAGTTAAGATGGAATTAATTTATGATAATCTCAATAGCAGTGGCTTTTCGTTGCTCTTCGACGTAGAATTTTAAGCCATAGAAGACAACTTAGGCGATTTAATCCTAACGAAAGCCAAACTACAATAAACAAGATGAAGCCTGTTGAAAACTTAGCGCGATTACTTAGATTATTGGTCAAAGTGAACCTGAAAAAGTACAAAAATATTTCGGTATCAGAGGTAACGGTGTCTCCTACTGCTGCTGACACATCAACAACACAAAAAATTAATCTCACTAATGACTTTTTCAATAAAAAAAAAATTTAATTTATAATTAATTCAGTAATTGCTTTCAATGTGGCGTTAATTTTCCGTTTATGTATCTTTATTTTCGATAGCCCGCAGGCTTGCCAATGCCACTGACCACTTTTAATTCCAATTCTTAATTAAATAACGGCAATAATTTGTGAAAACGCACAATAACATATGTATGTGGGCGGTCAAACCGTTAATCCCGCCTGAAAATCTGTTGAACCTAATATTTACTTCACCAGTTTTTCTCTCTTTCTCGCTCTCATTTCCCATTTGGCATTTATTGACCTTAAGTCCAGCGCTCTGGTCACGTTGCAACATGTTAACAAGGGTTTTGCGGTAGCGAGGATTTGGTAGCCGCTATGTCCTGCCGCGCAGATAATTAAAATAACGCCATTTGCGGTTTTCGCATTTTTTTCATACAAATCCGGTTGATAATGATATTTAATGGAAAATACAGGGTGCTTAGAGAGAAAACGTGAAATTGAAAATAAATTTTTATTTTATGATTTATTTAGGGTTGCACATTTTTTAAATAAAAATTTTCAAAAAAATAGTTTTTTAAAATTGAAAATTTAAATTCAAAAATTGAAAATTTAATTCAAAAATAATTTTTTTTTTTAATTTTTAATCATAAATTTGTTAATAATTTTTTTTTTTTTTGATGTTTAAATAATTTTCCAACACACCCTGTAATTACTTGTACAATAATATTCAACGCGTCCAACAGGTCGTATACGCAACATAATACATTGTCCAGTTTATATTGACTTGAAAGTGACCGCACACATTATCGCTTTGTGAGATAATAATTATTACAAAAAAATATAAAAATATAAATATCATGAATAATATACGCACACATACACACACCCACACATGCGAAGTTAGTGGTTTTGAGGACAATGGAAAAGCAAGCGGAGAACCAGAATTTCTTTACAATACACTTTTATGTACTGCTAGTATATACATATATTGTATAATTATAATTTTTATTATACTTTGATATAGGGTTGCCAGATAGCCAAAAAATCAAATATTTTAAAATTTATTACAAATGATTTCGGTATAATTGTATGCTAATCGGAGTTACCAACTATTGCAAATTTAGATTATTTTAAAATGAAAAACAAAAAAACGGATATTTTTATATTTATAATTTTTTTGATAAAAAAAAATGATTTTAATTTGAGAGCTAAATTTTTAAAAATTAAAATTCAATATGTTTAAAATATTTTTTTTTTAAATAAAACCGTTAATACAAGTTAAATTTTCTTTTTCCACTCACCCTTCACCAGCGTCAGTATGCCGAGTGGCATCACCAACACCGCCACCATCAGATCAGTGATCGCCAGCGACATAAGAAAATAATTGGTCACATTCTGCAAACGACGCTCCAAATAGATCGCTAGACAGACGAGAATATTGCCGCGGCGGTAGCAAAGACCAAAACCAGCGCCAGCAAACCCCAATAGTTGTTCTCGTGCGTTTCATACGGCTCAAAGGTGTGGTCACCAAAGTCTGTCGCCACCGTCGTGACGTCTTGCAACGAAGTGATCGTGCGCAGGCGTATACCATTCGCGGAAGCCATTACAAATTCTGTGGTAATAAATGTGACATTGTTGTTGTTGCTGTCGGTGCTCCACAACACCGCAAAGCCAGGACGCCTCGTACAACTCCTCGCCACTGCCGTCGTCAGTGAATATATTACTGCTCCCACAACTGCTCGGAGCTGGCGCTGTCGAACGCCGTTGCGGACGCGGCTGCGGACGATGTTGATGGGAGCGCCACTGCCGCCGCCGCCTTAGCAGCGTCAGCTGACGCCAAGCGCTGTATGGCCACATGCAACATGTTGTTGTACTTACTTTTGTGTGTAAATGAATTTGTGCTTAAGAAATTAATAAGCAGTTTGTAATTGCTGTTGTTGTTGTAATTATTTGGTGCAACATTTTATGCGCCTGCTGTCAGCTGCCACCTTGAGCTCAATAAATCACTTGCACTTGCACTTTGCGCTATGAAATACTTAACCGCTTACGCGTTTTTCGGTATTTGTTGCATGCAACAACAATGTTGCAACGTCTCGTGCGTCTGCTTATATTGTATCGTTTGTGCTTTCTGCCGTGTTTTACAGCTTGGCGCAAATGAGTTTCCTCTCGTTCGTATCTGGTGAGCGGATATTGCGCTGTGTAGACTCGCTGCTTCCGTGCTGTTGCACAGTTGCGCGTGGCTTTACTTGCCGTTATTTGGTTTTATTAATTATTTCTTTGTTATTGCGTTTATTTCTTATTTTTACTTTTGATTTCGCAGTGGGAAATTAATGCTTTCATCGTGACATTTCGCTTTGGCAAGGAAATTAGCAGACATAATTGTTGCAACATTTTGTTGCAAGGTCTTGAAAGTGTTTTATTACAATTGCGCAAAGGTTTTTGCCCTACTCACATTACAGTTACTGAATTTTCAACTTGATTGTGCTTTTCTATGCGCCATTTGTCGGATTCCATATTCAACTGGAAGCCACAACCTGAGTCGCACCTGTAAATGGAAATAAGTTATTGTTATTTGTGCATTAACAGTTTCAAAAAAAAATTTTAAGTTCAATTTAGTTTAGAAAGTGCTATGTTCGGGTGTAACCGTGACATTCTTGAAATTCAAAACTATCAATTACAATTCGTATATGGAAGCCAGAAGAAATATTTCTCATTCTACCCATTTTAATACCCATTTGCAAATTATTATCAGCAAAAGATTGTTTAGTAGTTTCAATCATATATCTCTCTGATTGACCGATATTTACGTTAGGAATCTGCCATAAACACTAAGGTCTCCATATTCGAAAACTGGGCGTTTGAAAACTTATAGTTCGCAACACCATCAACCATCTTGAGACTCAGCAACAGTGGCGTAGCTAGGGGGGGCGAAGGGGGCCGTGCGCAACGTTTTGGGGAAGCAAAACGATCTTCGCTGTTTTTCAATATTCAGAAAAATACTTCAACGAATTTTTTTACAAAATTTATTATAAAGATTAAGAGTTGTACACTCACAATGTAATAATCTGAATAACAATGAAAAATATCACTTTTTCCTCGAATATTCTTCAGTCTTTGAATTTGTCTTTTATCTTTTGGCTTATATCTTTCTTAAAAATAGTGATAGAACTTTTCAAGCTTTGGTCGCTGCAAAATCAAATATTCTATCATTGTAATTTTAAGTTGAAGTAGTTTCACATTCTATTGAGAGAATCGCAAGATTGGGTAGTCTACTCTGGCTCATGGTCGATCTCAAGTAAGATTTGATCAATTTAAGTTTGCTAAAAGATCTTTCACAAGATGCAACTGATACAGGTAAAGGGAGTAGTATTCTTAAAGCTGTCGCTAACGTCTTGTAGGCTTCCAGACCCATTGAAGAAATGTACAATAAAACTTGTTCTGGTGAAAATCTAACTCGTTTTTCGTTTTTCTTCGCTCTCTTTAATAAAAGTAGGACGTCTTGGATGTCACTGTATAAATTTTCGTTTTCCAAGTCATCTGGATAGGATTCGGCAAGTCGCTGACATTTTTCTTTAGGTTTTTCTCTGGTTAGTTCTATAATTTGTTCAATATCCCAAAGGAAACCAAAACGGAGATAAAGGGGGCGGCAGAACATCCTTGACCCCGGGCGCCCGAAGTTGTAGATACGCCACTGCCCAGCAATCAATATTAGATAATATTCGTGCCGCGCGCAACAATTTGGACTCACGTATGGAACGACTTGATGCATTTTATGTCGAAATCTTAAATTGAAATCCCAAGTGACATCGCTTTGCTCTATGGGTTCTTGAAATATTCCAAGAAGATCCGATGTTTCCTAGCCAAAATTTTCCAGCGATAAGGGCCTTTTCTGGCTCACTGAGTATGTAAGTAAGAAAAATTACCTGAAGAGATTCAAAGCTGTCATTTCATTCAGAAAAAACTTTGCTGTGGTGTCTGAGCTGGTGGTATCATCGCTTCACATTTCTTTAAAAATTATATCATTTAATCACGCGAGGATAACCAACTATTTGATGACTGAAATTGAAGCTTTTGATCTCAGCGACGGTTGGTTTCAACAAGACGGCGCCAGTTCCCATACATCCCATAAATCAAAGGAGGTTTCGGTGAGCTGATAATTTCAGTGGGCCAGTCGATTGGCAACCAAGACATCACACCGTTAGAAATTTTCCTGTAGAGATAGGTAAACTCTAAAGTCTGTGCGGACAATCCCGCTTCGATTCAAGGCTTGGAGCAAAACATCACGTATGTCGTTCACCAATTAACAGTCGATATACTTGAAAGAGTCATTAAATATTGTACTCAACAGATGGACCGTCTAAGACGTAACTCATTGACTTTGTGAATCGAACACGAATCACACTAGCTCTAGCATGGACTCAAATAACTGCAGTTTTGAGCACTCAGAACAACGATTTGATGAGTCGTCCACCGTATAGTGCTGACTTGGCACCGAATAACTTCTTTTTATTCTCTTACGAAAATAATAAACTGAGAAGTCAACGTTTATCGGCACGTGAAGAGGCGATTGATGGGTTTAGAAGGAATTTTGGAAATACCTTTAACTGAGTGGCCAAAGTGCTTGGACAATTGGTTCAAACGTTGAAAATGTATAGATCTTAATGGAGAATATTTTGAAAGAAAAAATAAAGCAACTTTCGATGATTAATATTTGCAATACTTCTAAGCCTGGAGATTAGAAAAGCTTTTGCTAACAGGTGCTACTTTGGAATCGGTGGGCAATTGAAAAGCAGATCTCTCTCTCAACAAAAATTTATTATGCTCTATAAAGTCTCTCATTATTTCTGTCCTACTAAGAAACATGGACATGAACATCTGTAAGAACTGTTCTTGGCAAGATCTATGAAGTCTTGACACTGACTGAAGATTGAATCAGTGTATGAGCTGTAGGGCGACATGGATATAGTTAAGCAGGCATGACTCGAAACACTTTGATGGACAGCGGAAGCAAGGGCGTTCACGCATCCAATGGAAAGTCCAATCATATGACGACCTGTAAGCACTTGGGACGTACAACTGGCGTCATCTCGCAAAGGATAGTGGCAACCGGCGAAATTTCGTGTTCTCATCCCCGACCGACCCACAGTTGTAGTGCCACAGAAGAAGAAGAATATTTGGTTTGGTTTTCTAGTCTCAAAATATAAAAGCTAACCCTCGAACCAATTTTTTTTCATTGAGTTATAAAATCCATAAGAAATAAAAAATTTTCCCAAAAATAGTCAAACTTAAACCGTAAATATCTTTTAAACGGTTGGGTTTACGAAAAAATCTTGGAGACCCTTTTTTGTGGAGCATTCAATTTCCTACAAGGTCTAAGAAACAAGATATTTTTTCAAGTAGTTGGAAGCGAGATATAAATTTTTTTATCTGATTATAAGAAAAAATAAAAAACTGTATGTAGGAGGACCTTCCCGTTATAATTAAAAACTTATATTTGGAGAGGCTTTCCTAGAGATGTCTAGGAACTGATTTTTCCGAGTACCAATGGAAATTTTTTTTTTTTTTTTTGAATCACCCTAATGAGTATATTCCATTATAGAAGTACTACCTTGAATAACTTTTCAGAAAGTATTTCAGTTCATAAATTCACTCGCTTATCCTCTGCGAAACTTGCTCTGCCTATGTAAACTTGCAAAGGAGGCAACACTTTCACAACTCATTGTTGATCTTTCGCATCAGATTAAATAAAAGCACTTCATCGATACTTGCGGGTTTGATTTCATCTTTTGGGTGATTTGGAATTATAAGTTCGTACTATGATGCCCGTGAGCAGCGATCAGCCTCAATGTCTTATATAATCTAACATAGTTCAGACACTTTGGAATGTGTAAAAACTATAAATAAATAATTTTAGATTTTCACTCTTTTAAGTTTCAAATTATTGTCGCATTTCCTTTGAACTACGAACCATGAAACGCCGTTCAGATGGAGTTAGGAGAACAATACACACTCCTAACTCTTCAACTCCCTCAATCGAAATTATGATCTCAGCGTCCTTTTCCATGCTCGTGGATAACACTTCGTCGCAGAAGCGCTTCCAAACACCTGTCCAAGCTTTAAGCATGCCATTAATATTGTTATCATATCTACTATAAATATGTTAGTCATTCCTAAATATGTACATACATATATATACGTGTACATTTCATATTTATAATGCGCCAGCTAGCTGGCAAAGTTTCTAACACCAATTTGTCAAAACTTATGTAACACCAGCGTTGCCAGCTGTACCACTACAGCAACTGCACTGAGTCAACTGCTCGCTGCTGCAGGCCGACACCAACGACCTGAGCGACTTGTTCACATGTCCCAGTGACCATTTATCAAAAACCAAGAGCCATTGCAGAACGTACGACGGACGATTATGACAACAAAAGGAGCAATGCAGAAGCGTCGAAGAGGAAGCAAAGGGGAACAAGTGAGATAAACAAACTTGCAAGTGGCGCTATGACATGTTAGCAGCAACAAACAGAGCAGCAGCAGCAACAACAGCCATGCTGCTGCTTTCTAGGCAAACTCTTGATAACTGGGGGTTACGGCTAAGGGTATTCATATCAACTTTGGTGCAAATTCGAAAGCGTTTACCGAATTGGCCAAATGACTAAATGACATCAGGGACGAGTGGCGCCTCAAAACGTTTGGCCAAAAACAAGTTGGTTGAAGCAACAAACAACACGCCCGCACGCACACTGCCATAAATAAGAAATTTCACATTAAACCGTTTACATACTCGTATGCGACATAATGACACTGCTGGGAGTAATATGACTAATGATATTCCACTTTAGCTTCATTTGCTATGTGCCATTGCTGGACGTTGCTCATTCGTTTTGGCTTTTTCGGTTTTGTGCTTTGTAGCAGTCACTGAGCTTTAACTGGATTTGCTGTTTATTTCGGTGGAAAATTTCTATTCTGGGAAATCTACATGCCACACGAGTGCCTGTGTTTCGAGCAGCGACAAGCAAACAGGCAGCCATTGTGGGTTCGAGGGATAGAGATAAGACAAAACTACATTCAGTTTTAGAACTGCATATACACCCACCGACTCATCGATACATATGTATGTATATAAGTGTTGTGTGTATGTACATTTCCATTTGGGTGAAGATGAAATAGGCAATTATACACCTGGCTGATCAATTATGAGGTGACTATGAGTTAATGAAAAAGCAATTGGCGCAGGTAGAAATGAGGGTTTGTGCACGAGATATGGCGAAATCTTCTTCCATCATTTCTAGTAAAAATCGTGCGTACGTTATTATGAGGGTGGGTATAAGGAAGAATCTACAGCACATTAAGATTTTCTGGGCGGCTCATAAGTACAAAATGCTAATCTATAAACTCGCACAAGACAGCATGTGGTTTGGTCTCCATTTTATTTCCACTTCACATAAACTTACTAAAAATTGTGCAGATTTGCATGCCGATGAGGTCCAAATGGCTGAGTTGGAGATATTACGGAATCACTTTATTTTATATACAAGAATATGGACAAACGGAAAATTCGCTGATTCACACTGACACTTTCAGATACCGCGTCGGAGATGAAATAACAAAAAAGTGTTTTTAATTCGGTTTTATTGATAAAGGATTTATAGAACCCGAGTTGTAAATATTGCCTGTTCAGTTGAACTTCTTCGCGACCATATCCCCTTTACATTTGGCATTGAGTTTATGGAAACAAAAGTTTATGAAAATCCCAGCATTGATTGGAAAGACCCAATAAATGTATTAAGCTGCCTTAGTTAAGATCGACTTGTTTAATTGGATCTTCGACAATCACAGACATAAACGAAGTCCTATGGACTTAACTGAGATTTAAAGGTAACTTGATGCGGGCATTAAAGAACCTAATAATTTGGTGAATTTTGGTTATGTCTAATCCATATATCTCAAATTTATATTCTAAGTGTTTTGAGACACCCTCTCTAGTACAGGATAAATCACAGTTTTTACAATTGCTGTAGATTGCACTTGAGAAAAATGAACCCCAGGACTCATATCCACTTCGAGATTCCCTTGTTTTCTTAACAAAAAACACAAAACCTTCAAATTTAATAGGAAATGTTGATTATCATTCGAAATAACATACTTTGGCATTTATTTCTTGAAGAATATCTTTTTAAATTGTTGACCGCGGCTGCGTTTCAGGTGGTACGAATGACAAGCGTGATGTTTTGTTACAAAGCATGAATCGAAGCGGGATTAAACGCACGCACTTTAGACTTTACAAATCTCCACAGGAAAAAGTCTTATGGTGTGTTATAATGGTACGATACCGATCGCCATTGACACTAACGTTCTAACCGGCATCAGTTTTCTAGAATTATGGACCAATGATTCCATCGGTTCCACACCAAGCCGTGTTTTTTGTGGATGAAATGGTAACTCTTGAATCTCTTCAGGTTGCTCTACGTTCCAAACGCGGCAATTTTGCTTGTTTACATACCGATTGAGCCAGAAATGGGATCACCGCTGAACAAAATTTGGTTCGAAAAATATTGAAAAATGGACCCTTACTTGGATCATTCGTTATCATATATAATTTCAGAAAGACGCTGCTTCCCCGAAATATTGAACTGTGGAGGTTTAATATTGAAACTGTCCATGCGAGAGACCCCGGTTTTTACATAACACTGATGGTTGTTATAAAAAGTGGCAGTAATGGTTTCTCTTCTTTACTGGCGTAGACACCGCTTACGCGTTTATAGCCGAGTTAACAACCGCGCGCTAGTCGTTCCTTCTTTTCGCTACGTGGCGCCAATTGGATATTCCAAGTGAAGCCAAGTCCTTCTCCACTTGGTTCTTCCAACGGAGTGGAGGTCTTCCTCTTCCTCTGCTTCCCCCGGCGGGTACTGCGTCGAATACTTTCAGAGCTGGAGTGTTTTCATCCATCCGGACAACATGACCTAGCCAGCGTAGCCGCTGTCTTTTAATTCGCTGAACTAAGTCACTATCGTCGTATATCTCGTACAGCTTACCGTTCCATCGAATGCGATATTCGCCGTGGCCAATGCGCAAATGACCATAAATCTTTTGCAGAACCTTTCTCTCGAAAACTCGTAATGTCGACTCATCGGTTTTTGTCATCGTCTAAGCCTCTGCACCATATAGCAGGACGGGAATTATGAGTGACTTATAGAGTTTGGCTTTTGTTCGTCGAGAGAGGAGTTTACTTTTCAATTGCCTACTTAGGCCGAAGTAGCACCTGTTCGAAAGAGTAATCCTGCGTTGGATTTCCAGGCTGACGTTGTTGGTGGTGTTAATACTGGTTCCTAACTAGACGAAATTATCTACAACTTCAAAGTTATGACTCTCAACAGTGACGTGAGAGCCAAGTCGCGAGTGCGACGATTGTTTGTTTGCTGACAGGAGATATTTCGTCTTGCCCTCGTTCACTGTCAGACCCATTTGCTTCGCTTCCTTGTCCAGCCTGGAGAAAGCAGAAATAACGGCCCGGGTGTTGAGGCCGATGAAATCAATATCATCCGCATACGCCAGCAGCTGTACACTCTTATAAAAGATTGTACCTGCTCGATTCAGTTCTGCAGCTCGAACTATTTTCCCCAGCAGCAGATTGAAGAAGTCGCACGAAAGGGTGTCTGAATTCTCGTTTGGTATCAAACTGCTCGGAGAGGTCCTTCCCGATTCTGGTAGAGCTTTTGGTGTTGCTCAACGTCAGCATATACAGCCGTATTAGTTTTGCGTAGATACCAAATTCAGACATCGCGGCATAAAGGCAGCTCCTTTTCGTGCTATCGAAAGCATCTTTGAACTCGACGAAGAGGTGGAGTGTGTCGATTCTTCTTTCACGGGTCTTTTCCAAGATTTGGCGCATGGTGAATATCTGGTCGGCCAGGTCTAAAGCCGCACTGATAAGGTCCAATCAGGTGATGAAAGTTTTACTGTGATATTTTAATTTTATAATTATGACAAATAAAATGTGAGAACGAATTCGAGAAGTTTTACATTTCAAAAAATCTTCCTGCTAAGAAAATCATTATCTCGAGTAACGACGATCACACTATCGACGCCAAGTTTTGATTGCATTCAACAGAAGTTCAGTCGTTAATACACCTTCAGATGTACTTTCTTTGAAACAAGTCCTATAGAAAACTTCCATATAGATACAACATAAAACTGATTGACCCCTTAGAATAATAGAAGGATTTCTAAGAGAAATTTTACCTATCAAGTACAATATGTTAGCACTACTAATAACATAATTTTTTTCGTAGTCCACACCAAACTACCACAAATTAACTCGATTTTCATTTAATGCACCTTCAAGGCGCCGCCTTTGCATTAGTACCCTTATCTATATATAACAAATATGTAGGTGTGCTTAGCGCTCGTATGTTATTTGCCCACTCAGTCAACAATTAAGCTGCCCTCTCATAATCATTACTGTTATCATTGCCATCAATATATTATAAACTGATATGAGTTGGTAATGGTTGATGGCGTAAAATCGGTCTTTTTGAACTTCAAGTACTCAAGTGGTACTTGAGTTATGTGTTTACTTACATATCTGCGAGCGAGTGAACTCATTGGTATATAGCTATAAGCATCTGCGTTCGGTTATAAAGTTCACACCATAATCAGTTACTCATGATACATGGGATATATGTATTTATACTATTTCCAAAAATATGTTATTCCGTACATACTGCTTTTTGTAATAATTGTTGGCGAAAACCAAAAAAAAAAAAAACATTTGTTTTCAAAAAAACTAGGTGCAATCCATTTAACATATATTCATATGTTAGAGCTACTGATTAACATTCGTTGATATAGTTTCGGTGGCCTTTGGACAATATGTCGCTTGTGATTGCGAAAATGGTTAAGGATCCTTGAACAAACTAATATTCTTCCAGAATTTTGTAACTTAAGCCACATTGGTAGTTGTGGACTTAAGCCAACTAGTTCCTAGCGCTCAGTTGGGCTACTATATTACCTGCCTGGTACTCTTGTAGAACCCCCAGCGGTGATATAGTGAGTGATGCCCAGAGCATACTGAAATTATGAAGGGAACACCTCTCCAGCCTGCTGAATGGCAGTGAAAGCATAACACCAGGGAATGGTGAACTCGATTTCCCAAACGATGACGATGGAGCAGACGTTGCATTGCGCGACTATGAAGAATTTCGCATAGCTACTGCCCGTCTGATGAACAGCAAAGCGATGCATTGCCGGCCAAGCAATTCAAACACAGCCGCGAAGAACTGATAAGAAGCATGCATCAGCTACTTTGCAGAAGATTGTCGGGAGAAAGCTTGCCCGACGATTGAAATTTAAGTGTGTTATGCTCAATTCACAAACTGGGGGACTCCACAATCTGCGCCAATTACCGTTTGGTAAGCCTATTTAACATCGCGTATAAGGTTCTATCGAGCGTACTGTGTGAAAGACTAAAGGCCACCGTCAACAAACTGATTGGACCTTATCAATGTGGCTTAAGACCTAGCACATTAACAATTGACCAGATATCCATCGACAGAAAATATAAAAAAAAAAAACAGAGAGAAAAGGTGGAATATTCTTACGACTGTGGCTTCCAGGCGAGTGGTGGCTTTATAGATCCATCAACATGGGAACGAGAGAAAAATTACTTCGAGTTTTGACACAGAAAACTCACTGCAAAGAAATGTAGTCACAATGAATGATGATGACGAGTTTAAGTAACAAAGTGTGGAGTAGAAAGTGTTAACATTATCACACAATAATTTTGTTGCAATTTCATTATCTTTTACACCTCTAATACAACACCAAAAATTGCGATATACACAAATCCTTATATTACGAGTACAGATGTACACCTCAATTGATATATATGCTTAGTTGTGTGTGAATGTATCAACCCCCACTACTTATAATATAACTCGAGTGGCAATAAATTTTTCACTTGATGTACTTGAACCTAACCCGCAACAGCTTCAGTCAATTGTTTGGTGTCAAATTTGACAGCTTATCACATAGAGCATATGCGTAAACACACTTGTGACATGACAAGCTTTAGGGTGAGTATAGTATTTATAATAATGATAACAGTAAATGATGGACGGTTTTCGAGACCGCTTTTTTGACTCTATTCTGAGGATGATTTGATTAACTTTTTAAGTTTTAAAACTCATACAAAAATTTTCAGATTGGTGGAGGTCAAAAAAGTACATTTTTGGTTTTCTTTCTCTTCCCGGCTCGATGTAAGAATGAATTCCAAAAAGTTTACAAGTTTATTGTGTGAAGGATTTTAAAATTTTGCGTTTGAAAACTTCCAAAAACATTAAGAGATAGATAGAAATTAGGAGTGTAAATTTTTCTATTTTCTTTCCTTTCGGCTTTGATGTAAGAATGGATTCCAAAGAGTCCACAGGTCGAAGAAAGTTCGTTTTCGTTTGAACATTATTGTTTCTAAACAGATTTAGCAAACGATTTATGGCCTGAGAACTGTTGGTTGGTATATCTGTGCCCAAAAAATAATTTTTTTTAGGTTGGTAGTACTGTCAGTCACATTTATGTCAAAAATCATGTCAAAATATTCATTAGTGTTTGAGATACGTGTCGTTTTGTGAGCTGCTAAAAGTGAGTTTTTCGTTTTTTGTGATGTCGAAATTTGTTGAGCAAAGTATTTGCATTAAATTTTGCTTACGGAATAAATTTTTTGCTGCGGATACGTTGAGGATGGTGCAGAAAGCCTTTGGTGATGAGGCTATGTCTAAAAAAATGTTTACAAGTGGTATAGTGAGTTCCAAGCCGACCGTGAACGTGTCGAAGACGAAGAACGTCTAGGGCGACCATCAACCTCAACCGACGAAGCTCACGTTCAACAAATCAAAGATTTGGTGTTGAAAAACCGTCGATTAACAATTAGAGACCTTGCTGATAAAGTTGGTATATCAGCCAATACCATTTTGAAAGATGTTTTGGGCCAAAAGCGCGTCAAATCTCGACTGGTACCGAAAACATTGAATTTCTTGGAAAAAAGGCGTCGCGTTGAAGTGTGTGAAACGATGCTTTCCGACTACCAGGGTGTCTTGAAGCGCATTATAACTAGCGATGAGACTTGGATCTATGCTTACGACCCCGAAACAACCGATCAATCGAGCGAATATCGTGCCAAAAGAGAGCCGAGACCAAAAAAATCGCGCCAAAGTCGCTAAAAAATCAAAGTCATGTTGACTGTTTTCTTCGATTATCGTGGTGTTGTGCATTATGAATTCCTTCCAACCGGTCGAACAGTCAACAAGAAATATTATTTGAACGTTATGCGTCGTTTGCGTAACGCTATCCGCCTAAAAAGCCGGAATTGTGGAAAGACAATTCTTAGTTTTTACACCACGATAATGCACCATCCCATACTGCCCTCGTAATTCGTGATCATTTCGCCAAAAGCTCAACACATATCGTTCCGCAACAACCGTATTCACCTGATCTGGCGCCGTGCGACTTCTGGCTGTTCACTAAGCTCAAAAGACCGCTTCGGGGACACCGTTTTTATACGATAGAGG
Organism: Bactrocera correcta; assembly: GCA_027475135.1. Lineage (NCBI taxonomy): Eukaryota > Metazoa > Arthropoda > Insecta > Diptera > Tephritidae > Bactrocera > Bactrocera correcta. The sequence continues at coordinate 46,793,328 of CM050323.1, forward strand.
AGATTCAAGCCGCAGCGAAGACGGAACTAAAGACCATCCCGGAAAGTGACTACAACCCGTGTTTCGAAGATTGGAAAATCCGTTGGCATAAGTGCATTGCATTACTTTGAAGGGGATGAAATTGATTTAGAAGAATAAATAAAGAATCTTCAAAATAAATACAATGTCCTTTTATTTTTTGGGCACAAGAACTTTCTATATATGTATATCATTTACAAAAGAGATATTTTTCTATGGAAGAATAACATCAAATCATCTGAAATCATCATGGAGATGACACTGACGTGTTCTAATGTGTTTAATTGAACAGCGACTACTTTACCTCGATTGCTAGATTGGTAGGCAGGTAGGTCGTGCAGGAAATTCGAAAGTCTTTCTGCGTATTAGATATATGGAACTAAAGAAATTTTTCAACCGATTTGACCAAATTTCGGCATATATACCTTTAATTATTAGAAATGGATTCGCTCTGAATATCTATAACATATCTCACAAATTGACCGATATTTTCGATAAAAACCTAGTAATTCGAACTTTGATTCATATTCGGTATCTGGGGGCTTGAATAGTTTTGATCCGATTTTGGACATTTTTTGGTCGCAAGGTGACCCGCTTTAAACGCACTAAGTGGACAAAGCCTTATCCCAAAACATTCATTGTGTTATAAGGGAATAGGTGGCTGTAGTGCGATTTCGTTTTCGCTCTACGACAAAGGCTTGTCAAGCTGATATTATGTACCAAATTCGATCGATATCTCTCGGATATTTCCGGAGATACGGTTTTTCACCGAAATATGACAATTACCAGTGACCAATTTTGACCCCGGCTCTTAAGAAATCCTCTTGTATTATGCTGGGTATATAACTTTATTTCTCTGGCACATTTCGTTGTTGATTTATCGCGGTTTTTGAAGTGTTAACAACACCGCTGTATGGTGAGAGGGCGGGGTTAAAATTCGATTTCATTCATTTTCAGGCTCTCGTTAGGGCTTCTTATGTAGAATACTTGCGCTGAGCAAATTTGGATATTGTATCTTAAGTGACTAAACCTCATAGAGGGCATTGTTCTTCGAAACTGATTTATAACAATCAAGTTCTGTTTAAGAAATTATGTATACTGACCAGCCCTAATGTGACTTACTATATGTATACATACATATGTATGAATGCTTTCCGCTCTCAATGATTTGCAAATAAAAACTCTGCTCCCACACACACACATACTCACAAACAAATGAAAAAAGTTAGATAAAACAAGCTGTATGCCTCACAAAAACCAACACACACACAAACACATACGAAAAAATAGCTATCCTATCTCTCTCTTGCCACATAGCAATCACTTCATTCTTATTTATGGTGCAATCGACCTGAGCGGTCATGCGATTGATATTGAGGTCGGACGGCCGGGCAGGTTGGTTGGTAGCTGAGAAATTAATTAACGGTAAAACTGACACTTGAATTCTTCCATGGAGACATTGAGATTTCAAAAGCGCTGCTGCTACTACATACATACCATACATATTCAAATGTATGTGTGTGAACGCAATATAAAAGGTAGTGGAGAACTCACGGATGACCGTAGCCTCCATTGGTCGGCACACAGCCACTCGTATGACCACATAACATCAGCATTGTGTTTGTAATTAAGCGGTCATACACACTTATAAAAGCACACATGCATACAAGCATATATATATATATACATATTCACATTCACACACACAATATTCTGTTGTGCTCGTGCCACCAGAAAAAGTGCATATGTGTGTTGGTGACGCAAATTGACAAGCGAATAAAATATGGCAGAAGCTGAAAGAAAATATCGAATAAGACAAAAATAGGCATAAGCATCAACGGTAATATTGAAATAGGACAGATATTGGCACGTACTCCAGGGTGCTTATTTGGTATTTGTAATTATTGCCTTGAAATGTCAGCACGTGCTTGAATACATGCTAGAAAAATGTGCAAACTTTAGTCAGTGAGTATGGGAAAACTTTGTTAATGATGGTAAAAAAGTGGTCGACGAATTTATAGGTTATGGAGCGGAACTACTGCCAGATCTTACGCTGGGTTCAAAGCTTATCTACCGCTGCTCTTGGGTACCGTGTTTAGGCGATTTTAAGAGTATCTAAACGTCATCTTCAACAACTAGGCGACTGAACGTTGGTTCGTCTTTGATTTTACTAAGACAGAACTGCTTTTAATCAATAAGAAATATGAAATTCCAAAGACAATCTAGCATTGATGGAAGAAACTTCCTAAAAAATTGTTAATGAAATTCAAATGTTTTTTATTGAATGTAAAGTGAGCCGATATAATCATTGAAATGGCCTCCACGACTTCTTTTGCAGAAGCAAACTCGATGAACCCAATTTTCGACAAATTTTCCGACAAATTAAGTCCTATGCCATGAAAAGCACATTCAATATTGACTTCTAAAGCTTGAGGAAAGTCTGGTGTATTGCTGAAGACCAATGACTTCAAATAACCCCACACGAAGCAGTCTAGTTGCGTTCAATCACAACTTCAAGAAGGCCATTCAATTTCACAATTTCTTGAAATAATCGAGTCTTCAAACTTTTCTCGCAATAGTTCGGTTGTTGCACGTGTTGGGTGTCACGTAGTCACGCCTTGCTGGAACCAGATGTTGCCAAAATCAGCTTCTTCCAATTGCAGACATAAAAAGTTAACCATTGACAGTGACGGAGTCACCAGCTTCATTTCGAAAGAAGTACGGACTGATGATTCTACTAGACCAATTGTAAATTTAGGTGAATGTGATGGTTGTTCATGAATAATTTGTGATTTTTCTTCACGCCAAAATCGACATTTTTTGTTTATTTACCGCACCACTCAGATAAAAATTACCCGCATATAATGATCCGCATCGTTCAAATAGCTCCAAGGCAAAATCAGCAAATTCTCGGCGTATACGTCCGTCCAATGACTTAAGTTCTTGAGTGAGAATAATTTTATAAGAAGGTAAGCCGAAATCTGTTCTGAAAATCCACCACGTTGTGGTTAGAGTCATTTTCAATTCTTTAGACCGTCTTGAAATCGACAAATTCTTTGACTTAAGTTGCTTTAAAAATCAGAGCATCGAAGCAATCCGGAATCCGCGCCTGCTTTGACTTCATGCCGAAATACTTTGAACGCTAGGTCGCCGAGTTTAAAAGTGGTAGCCTTTTTCTATTCACATACTTTCAAAGGGAATATGGTGGTTTAACAAATCGCTGGATTGGATACGGTTGTATCCAATTTACCGGGAAGATTGGACGAGGAATATACATTACGAGGTTGCTTTTTTTGTTTCTTTATTTGGCAACCCATGGGTTGTAATGAGGTAACTCACAACTTAATCGTAAATTTCGACATCTTTGTTATACAAACGCTATTTGTGTTGTCTACAGTAACTTAGAATATTCATCTTGACCCAAAAGTCCAAAAGTGGCAGCAAATCGCCAGTGCTTTGATTTCATGTATTTATATAGTAAATATTTTATTGTATAAATGATTATAAAATAAAAAAAAAATAAAAATATTTTCTACAACTTTCGACGTAGATTAAGTCTTCAACAGTGCATTATTGAATTTAATTCGATTTTTGACGATGAAGCTGCATCAAGGACCAGTGTTTATCGATGGTATAGGGAATTCAACAGAGACAACTATAGGCATTAGTGGAACCACATAACATACACTCAATATTGTACCAACATTTATCTATCTTCAGAATTAATGGATCGTGAATTTACGCTTATGAGCCCGAAAGTGAACAGTCATGTTTCAAGATCGGTCGAATTTGAATTTTTCGCTCACGAAGCACCTTCCAGCAAATGCTTTTTGCTGCTCTGCTTTTTTTTGGAAAGATTGGACATGTCTCAACCATACCGCTAGAACAACGCAGAACAATAAATTCTGATTTTCTTTTTTTTTTGGAGTCGTCTAAGACGGTTTACTCTTCACTAACGATGCGAGCATTTTTGAGCATTAACTAAGAGGTCAACGGTTTTCGACAGTGAAGAAGCTGTTGTTGCGCTCAAAATGTATGTTTTGGAGATACCTCAATCAGTGTAAGAAAAGTGCTTCGAGAATTGGTTCAAACACACGTGGAATTATATAGATTTTAATGGAAAATATTTTGAAAAACAATAAAGCGATCCTTGATGATTAATTTATTTATTTGTATTATCTTATCCTGAAACCTAAAAGGCAACCTACGTATTGGCGACAGTTTGCTGCCTATTTCCGCATTTTCCATCATTTAATCGTGAATTGTTTTATTTACAGGGAATTAAAAACTTCTTCTCGGCCAAAAAATGGAATTAACTCGTGATCATTTTCGTGCGATCATTTTTCACAACTTTCGACGTGGATTATCACGGCAAGAAAGCATCGATGAACTAAAATCTTTGTATGGCTATGAAGCATCATCTTATAGCACTATGAAAAACTGGTACAACGAATTCAATCGTGGGCGGCGCTCGCTCAAAGACGAATTCCGTGAAGGTCGTCCAAAAACAGCCGTTGTGCCAGAAAACATCGATGCCGTACGTGAAATGATAATGCAAAACCGTCATTTAACATACCTTCAGATAGAGGCATTTCTCTGCATTTCTCCCACCAGCATACATTCGATATTGCATGAATACCTGCCCGTAAAAAAGGTTTGGTCTCGTTGGATCCCGCACAATTTGACAATCGCTCAAAAAAAGGCTCTTATGGATTGGTGTAAAGAAATGCTGAAAAAATACGATCGCGGTGCTTCAAAAGACGTTTATAAGTTCGTCACAAGTGACGAATCATGGATCTATGCGTATGAGCCCGAAACAAAACAGCAATCGACCGTGTGGGTCTTCCAAGACAAGCCAAATCCAACGAAAGTTGTTCGTGGAAAAAGCACTTCGAAGCAAATAGTCGCCTGTTTCTTCGGCAAAATTGGTCATGTGGCAACTTTTCCGCTTGAGCAACGTAGGACGGTCAATTCTGAGTGGTACACCACCATTTGTTTGTCTGAAGTCTTCGGAGAAATTCGAAAAAGGAACAAGAGAAGACGAATCATTGTGCACCATGACAATGCGAGCTCTCACACATTGGCTCAAACCAGCGCCTTTTTGACCGGCCAAAACGTCGAATTGATGGGTCATCCGCCGTACAGCCCCGACTTGGCACCCAATGACTTCTTTTTATTCCCACACATCAATAGAATAATACGTGGTCAATGATTTTCGTCGCCAGAAGATGCTGTTGAAGCATTCAAAAACCATGTTTTGGAGGTGTCTCAATCGTGTGGGAAAAGTGCTTCGAAAATTAGTTTGAGCGCATGCAAAAGTGTATAAATCTTGATGTAAAATATTTTAAAAAACAATAAAACCATTTTCGTTGATAAATATTCCTATTTTCATTATCAGGCCAGAAATATATATAGCAGCCCTCGTAGATCAAGTGGAAAATGCAAGTCTTTTAGCTTAGTCACTTCAGCCCTACAGGCTGTAGGGTGGAAATAATTAGAAGTACCGCTGTCCTCTTGCAGTTTAATACTGCGTAATTGAGTCTCAGCTAAGCTTGATGGACGCTGGTCAGCTACTACCGCTCACACAATCGTAAGATCCTCTTAAAAAATAATAAGAAAATGGAAAACAAAACACTTTAAAAAGATACGTTTATATGATATTAACAAAAAGAGTATATGCGTTGAGCCTCGGTATCGTTGCCCTTAAGTATGTTTTAATGATAAACTAAATGTTTAGAAACCAGTTTCAAAGTATTATACTCCAACTTGTATGCATCAGAGGTACACTATTAAAAACTCAAATAATAGGAACCTAAATATTAACCTGCCTAAAACGCAAACAATTTTGAAAAAAAAAGTGAAGAAGAAGAGAATAAAAAAAAAAGGTCATAACCGCATAAAGTTAAAATATAAATAGCTAGAGCCATAAACATTTATGTGTCTTTCAAAGGGAGGCACTATCACAATAGAGGCGTCTGTGACGAGATTTTCGGCCAACTTAATTAATTAGTATGACAGGCGGCAGGCAAAAGTTGAGCAACCATGCACCCGCACACACACACTCACAAGAAGCTTAGTCACATAACAGATTTTAAAAATAAATTCAGTTATATACGGTTATATAGACACACAGGGAGCCTAAATTTGTCTGTTTATATGAGTGTGAGTATGAGTGTGAGTGTGAAAAATGGATCACACATTGTACTAGCTCAAGCCGGCCTCAGGTGTGTCGACGTGCCAAATTCAAATGTGCTGCCACTAGGCTGATATGTGTGGGCACATCTGCGCATTCACTCATACATATGCATTAAATTTGCATATGTGCATACATATTTTAATTAAAAATGACACGAACGAAAAAGTCAACAAATACACTGCGCCGTTGTGCGCTATTTAGCTGGGATTTTCGTTGTCAGTTTTAGACACTTTCGTTTTGATAAGATTTGGTCTTTATTATTCGTTTGCCTATCATTTAAATTTCCATTGCTCTGCTGTGCTTGCGTTTTCCAGGGCGCCAGTCGTGCAGCGGAAATTTAAGTTAACATTTTAGTGGAAAAAACCTTTAATCTGGCACACCTGGCAGTTTATTAATAAATACGCTAATATATTTTGGTATATGCATTTACTTATATGGGCATATGTAATTTAAACAATTTTTATGTCATTTAAATGACTTTTATTAGTTTTTATCTGGCGAGCATGGTTAGATGGCTTAAAAGATTTCAGTAGATAAATTTGCTGTTATATTATATATATTGCTCCGTTATTTAAGTTTAAAGTTGATCTTTATCTTTGCCGTCGCCTGCCAATAATTGCTTTCTTCTTCATCTTTATCTTCACCTTCAACATTAATTTCATCTTTATGTCATCTTCTTCCTCTTAGACACTACAATCGTGTACCCAAACTTCGCAAGTTCTCTCTATACTTTGCGAGGTCAAACATGTTGTACATCCCAAGTGCAGACAGGTCGCTATCCACATGTTTTTTTCATTGGATGCGTGGGCGCCGTGGCTTCTGTTGTCCACTCATGGGTGCCGAGTCCAAGGAGCTTTTCGGTAGAACATCATCTTTCATGCGAATGACATGCCGTAACCACCGTGTTTCTTGAATTGGTATGCTCTTAACTATAGCCATGTCGACGTAGAGCTCATACATTTCGTGTTTCCATCTTCTTCAATATTCGTCGCTCATGCGGACGTCTTCAAAGTTTTTACGAACAACAGTTCTCTCGAAGGCTTCAATTGCTTTTTCATCTCGGCTCATCATCGTCCACGTTTCTGCGCCAAACAATGGGACGGGACTAATGAGGGACTTATGGAGCATAATTTTTGTTCCTCGAGAGTGAGATCTGCTTCACAGTTGCTTACCGATATTAAAGTAGTACCTAATGACATGAGTTATTCTTCGCTTGCTTGCCAGGCTTCTTCTTTACTGGAGTAGACACCGGTAGGTCGTTTCTTCTTTTCGCAATTTGGCTACAATTCGAGATAGCAGTTCCAGCCGGGTCCTTCACCACCTGATCTCTCCAACGAAGTGGAAGTGTTCCTCTTCAATTGCTTTCCTCAGTGGGTAATGCGTCGAAATTAAATTTTCCGTAAAACCTTTCTCTCGAAAACGACTAGAATTATCAGATGTTGTCATCGTCCATCCCTCTGCACCATTTGGCGGGATTTTAGGGCCCGTTAAGACAACGGTATATCCTGCAAAGTAACTTTCCAAATCGAACGCCTATAGCATATAACTGGCACAAAAACTGACCGATCAAACTCAAGTTCTGGTATGGAAAAATTGTTTATTTCTGAAGGGTATTGTTTGAGCCACGCTTTATCTTCTCAACTACATCTTCAACTTTATATACATCTTTTATCTCAACTTCACATTCATCTCAACCTTCATATATTTCTTTTTTCCAACGTCATAATAATTTTCGTTTTCATCTTCTCTCTTATGCTTATCTTTATCTGTATCTTCATTTAAATCCTCAACTTTATTTTCATACCTATCTTTATTTTTATCTTTGTTTTAATTTACAACTTCACCTTCATATACATTTTGAACTTCACAACAGTTTTCATCTTCATCTTCCTCTTCACTGGCATTTTAAACTTCATCCCATCTTCAACTTAAAATTCTAACTTCCATATTTTTCCCCATATATATTTTTACATTTACGTTCTAATACATCATTTTCTATTCTGTTATGTACCATATATCTCTAACGTTTTCCTTATCTGCCTCTATCTACCATAAGTCTCCAACAACAACATACCTCTCCTCTCCTGCTTACCAACTTATTCACTTACATACAAATCCAAATTACCGTTGAGCATGCTCTTGCATTCTGCTATAAAAATAGTCTTAAAAGACAGTCTTAAAAAACATCTAAAAATCACTCAATCGCTTTATGTCTACGACGCGCCATTTAAATACGATTTACTCGACAAACACATCTCCCCGACCAGTAGTCGTGCCATCGTGCGTATCACTGGCGCGTGCTTTAAAAGATTTTCATTCTCTTACTTCTCCCGTTTCTATGATTTTATTTCACGTAAATATATTTTTGTTGAGCCAACACTTTTTATTGCCATTTTAAAACAATTATGATTATTCTGTTTGCGTCATTTCGTTTCAGCTATTTTATTGTCTTCGACACTTAGCTGGAAAATAAATTCTTACACAGATAAATTGACACTTGGCTGATATTAGGAAAGCTGCGGGAGATAAATGAATCAACAGTGGGGTTGTGGATAAAATAGAATAATAAAAATCTAAAGAATTGAGAGTATAAGATGACTGATATTGAAAACTCACAGGAGATTTTAAATTAAAATGAGTCGCAGAGGGAGAGAGAGCCAGACAAATCCCTAATTTCAGTACATGCGAAAGCTCATTATAGAAAGCTGAGATTAAACTGAATTCATTGCACTCTATCTCGTTGAGCAACTCCTACATGTAATATACCCTCAGCATGTGTATAGATCAAAAGTGCTTCGATTCTGCACTCCACTCCCACTTATAGTGACTTCGAAGATAGAAATTTTTCTCTAATAATACCAATGCCCTAAAGGTCAACATATATTGTTTACTAAAAGACCAAAGTCTTCTCTCCACTTCTGAGGAAGAGGTTATAAAGGTTGAACCATTTGGAGCTTCCTACTTTTTTAAGGAAAAAACACAGATTTTTTTTAATTTAATATAATATGTTCATTATCATTCAAACCAACATTCTTAGGCATTCATTTTTTGAAGATTGTCTCTTTCAAAATTTGGCCGTGGCTACGTCTCAGATGGTGCATCAGTTGAATCCGATTTTCGATAACTCGTTCGAGTAATTTGACTGGTAAATGGCGATTGAATCGAGTGAAGTTTTGTTTCAAGGCCTGAGTCGAATCAGGACTGTTCACATAGACTTTAAACTTTATCTATTCTCACAAGAAAAAGTCTAACAGTATGACATCACACGATCTTGGTGGCCAATCGACCAGCTAAAACGTGAAATTATATGCTCAAAGCATGAGCTTCAATTTCAAGCGTGAAATAGTTGGTTATCATGACGCGATACCGATCGCCATGGACAATTGCTTTCTCACGTCATAATTTTTGAAGAAATATGGACCGATGATTCCACAGGCTCACTAAACACCAAACCACTTTTTTGCTGAATGAAATGGTAGCTCTTCAATATCTTCAGGTTGCTTTTTGTTCCAAATTTCGCTTGTTTACATACCCATTGAGAAATGAGTCTCATAGCTTAATAAAATTTGGCTCGAAAACATGGAATCTTCTTGGAACTATTCAAGGGCACATAGAGCAAAGCCATGTCGTTTGTAAAGGTTGAGAGGCCTCAATCCTTGTAGCCATAATTTGTACGCTTTCAAATTAAGATGTCGACATAAAATATGCCAAGTCGTTCCATACCTCAGTCCGAGTTGTTGCGAACGGCGCCGAACCGACGCCCCGCTTTATTTTCTTCACTGCGTGCCGAACGTGGCCTATTCGGTGGAATATTATCCAATAATGAAGGCTGGGTTAGGCGATTACGTTGACCATAAGTTGACGGAAGCGCGCTAAATGCATTCTATACAGAACGTGAATTTTCGTAATAAAGTTCAACGAATTGTAAACATTGTGCCAAAGTAGCTTCAGTCCATTATTATTTCTACGCCATTCATTTTAGTGAATTTTTAAAGAATGTCATAGCTGCAGCTGTGGAGAGAAAAATGTGCATAGGATATAATTGAAAAGAGTGTACAAAGTCTCTCTATAAGTCTTCGTATCTTCGAATTATGTATTGAACATACCAGTACCATGAACTATACTCTAGCAAGTCCGTAGAGGAACTAATACTTTAATAGTGGTTTGTAGTTTTTTAGTTTCTCTACTAGATCTCTTTCTTCTAATATATATATATATATATATATATTTATATATATTTAAAACGTAAGAATAGTCGCAGACGTAATAGATTTCCTCCGTCAGCAATTAATACCAATATTGGTGGAAAGAGAATGAAAATTTCATTTGTCTCGTATTGTTCCAATCACACAAGCACTGCAGCAATGAAATGTGACACAAGTCATTTGACGACGGCAATGTGACTTTGCAACTGAAATTATTTTCGCTTCTATGGACACTTCAGTCGAACAATCATTGTTACAAAGTTGTGGCGACAGCAAAGTTGAAAGAGTGGAAAGGCATTTTTTATTACTCTCAGTCTGGAGTAATTAATGGTAATGGTAGGAATAAGTAAAGTAGAACAAGACTAAAAAGTCGGTTAGCTTTTGGAGGAGATATTGAAAATATTTTATAGCGTGAGGTCATAATATTTAATAGCAGGTCCTATGGATGTTTAAAGATGAGGATAGAATAACTAAAGCATGAGACTCAAGTAAATAGTAAATATTTAAAACCGAAGTATAAACCGAATCTCTTTAGACGGCGCAGGTTTCGACTTGGGTGAGTATTAGTACACAGTGGCATAAAGGGGAGTGAGCCAAGTAATGTGAAGTTGAAGAGACAACCTAAAAGCTAGAAAATTTAAGAATGACTACATACTCTAGTTGAAAGACAATAAGTACCTCTTTCTTCAAGAAGTAGTACTATACTCTTAAACACTAGATCTCTCTCAAATAAATGAGTTATCATAGATAAATAATTGAGTTACCTAAAATGGAACTCCTACTGAAGAGCTGTTGCTCCAATGTGAGGTTTGCGACTCTTCGTAGTATTTTGGCTCTACACTAGTGACATCCGTTCCATACTAACATGCGGTGCGATGATATTGTGGTTGGCGTTATCAAAAAAAGTGCCGCATTAATCCCCTGGAACAGGTGTAACGGACGTGATTGCTTCGAAGGGGTGCAAAGAAGGGGGCAACTGTTTCAACGGTAGAATGTTCTTATTCACAGTCAAAACAGCTGTCAGGCCGGAGACTTAATTCTGGTACCACGGGGAGTAGGAGCCCTTGGAGGTAACTCCAACCTGCTCATGCGGACTGGCCCCTTGTGGAGTATCGTGGTGGTTGTGGTTAAAACTCAAATACGGGAAGAACTGGCTTTGTCAGTTGAATGTGGAGTTGCATTGCAACCGGGTGCCGGACCCAAAGCACGGCAGAGGTTTTAGATGGGCCTCGAACCCGACCAAAGTGGTTAGTGTGTCCATTCCACACTGCCAATTGGTACTGAAAATGTTTAGCGTTCTCTGGGCGCTGATTAATGCATTGATTTGATTCGCTGTGCTTTTGAGCGCCGTGGAGTAAGGCTGTCGTCAGCAGGTACCCACGTTAAACACACCGAACGTTGTCACTTGTTTCATCGCAAGTAATAGTAACAAACCGTAGAAAATAACTTACTGTTGCCTCTTTATAATGAAAGGATTTTGGGTCTCCTTGGGAATAACTAATTTAATAATTTTCAAGGTCTCTTTTTTAAACAATTTAAAGCACTTTTAGAGCAAAAGTTTGTCTATCCGAAAATATTCCAAGTACTATACTGTCTGCAAGCAAGAAATGAAAGAAATGAACGAAGTCACACCTATAATTCACAATTATTTACCAAATGCATTATGCAATGCTAGCAAAGCAACTAACACTTAACGTCACTTATATATTTCATAGAAGCTTCACCCAACTCATACAGGCCGCAGTGTTCCGCTTGAGACCGACGAAACCGCATATATATTCATTTTGCGTCTAAGCCTTACTACAAGCATCGTGAGGCTGCCCATTAAAACGCACAACATTTTATTTAAAAATTAACGCTATTCTTCACATTTTATTTACTTTTCAGCTTTTGTTTATTTTTTCTGGTTTTTATTATTAGACATACATTTAACAGCTCAATTGGAAAGACCCCGGCCTGCCATAGTAAGACATATTTTTTTTAGAAATATCCGTTTTCTCTTTCAAATAGTTCCCTTCAAGGGTGATGTACTGATTATAGAGGCCTTCCAAATTTCCTTAGCCATTTTTGCGCCACGATTTGTCCTTTGCTTCAAAATAGGCCTGGGTTTCGGCGATTGCCTCTTCATTCAACGAAAATCATTCTTTTAAGATCTGAGAACAGGAAGTAGTTCCTGGGGGTCAGAGCCAGCCCAATTCATGGATTTGCCTTCTTTTTCTTCAAATATGGCACTTTTTCGGAGCCACGTTCCATTCGTTGTCACACCGTGGCAAAAACTTAACTTAACTTTCAAAACACTCCTCCGAATCATCAACCCGTCATTGCTTTTGGTCAAAAGGTAACTCGCGCGATACCCATTTTTCACAGAGCTTTCTCATAAGCTTTCACCGTATTCATCACATCTAAACTTAGCATACCGTAGATGCCGTTCGTGATGGTTGATTTTCCTGCGGAAGTTTCCGGAAACTCGTCATCAAGCCAAACTTTTGCTTGAACTGAATTTCTTCCCTTCGAAAACTCAACTCTCTTTTTGAGGGTTAGCGTCTACTAAAACATATACGAATTTAAGTCTAGTGGCGCCATCAATATATCAGGCCGGTGACTTTTCAGTTGGCCGATTATATTTTTTTTATGTCTAATTGCCTCGGTTTTATATTTTACGCCGTTTTTGTCACAACTCATTTGTTTCAATGATATCAAGCGTTTGCGATTTTTTTGTTGGTTTTTATTCCACTGCTGCATGTGGGCGTGCAATTTGTTTGTTGCGTCATGTCTTCTTTTGTCCTTTCAATAGTATTTTTCTCCCATTGCCGACCTTGCTCCAATTCGTTGGCGCTGTCGCTGCCGCTGTTGTTTTCGTTTTCGCTTTCACGTACCACGTGACCAATTAATCAACGCGTTTGCACTGTCTCTCATATTAATTTCCGTTTCGTTGGTAGTGTATTTTTGTTGTGTGCGAAAGCGGAAACTGTCGAATCGTGTGAAACGAATAAAAATCAAAAGCACCGGCGAGGCAATGATATAAAAAAATATGAATGTCTATTATTCACGATTTTGGACTCATTTGGTGGTAGTAACGCGATTATGTGTTTCTTACTATGACTTTTGCAGGAAGACTTTATATAAAACAAGGTGCCTTGCCTGATATCGTAGGGGCCTTCAACAACGTACAGAGGGAGGTAATTATATGAGCTCTCAATAAGTTTGAGGTCGAAGAATCGGCGACGGTCGAAGGACGGTTGTAGCGGAGTGAAGGAGTGTACGTACGTACACATAGGAAGTAAATAGGTGCACTTGGCGGGGTGAGGACCTTTGGCCCTAGCTCTGTATGTCAATGATCCACGACCGCAAAAGAGCTTAAAGAACGAGACTGTCAAGCAGTTACCTACGCTTGCGACATGGCTTATTGGTAAAATTGAAATTCCTAAACATCGTTTACGGTCTCACCCAAAAGTTACTAAATATAGTACCCATATTAGTAAACAAAAATGGACAGAAAATACAAAATTTCTTATATTACTCTTCCCTTGATGGAAGTCCCTGCTCTTTAAGCAGTGGACAGCTTAAACTACTTGAGGCTTGAAGAAGCTACCATTGAAGCCAAAAGTCGAGCAGAAAGTAAGGCAGGCATAGCAGTTGACCAATTGAGGAACGTCGTTAGTTCTGCTTTCTCCAGACTAAATAAGGAAGCGAAGCAAATGGGTTTGGTACTGAACGAGGACAAGACGAAATATCTCCTGTCATCAAGCAAAACAGTCGTCGTACTCGAGATTAGGCTCCCACATCATAGTCATAGCATCGAAGTCGTCTATCTTGGAACCAGTATTGGCACCAACAACAATGTTAGCTTCGAAAGCAGAATAACCCGTGCCAACAGGTGCTACTTCAGACTGAGTAGAAAATTGATAAGTAAAGTTCTCTCTCGACGAACAAAGAGCAAATTCTATAAGTCACTCATCATCCCCGTCCTGTTATATGTTGCAGAGGCATGGACGCTGGCAACGTTTGCTGAGTCGATGTTGCGAGTTTTCGAGAAAAAGTTTCTGCGGAAGATTTAAACCGAATGAAGAGGAAAATCTCCACTCCGTTGGAGAGATCAGGTGAAAAAGGATCTGGCTGCACTTGGTATCTCGAACTAGCGCCAAATTGCGAAATGAATAAACGATTGGCGCGCTGTTGCAAACTCGGCTATAACCGTGTAAGCGGGGTTTACGCCATTAAAGAAGAAGAAAAAGGACAACACAACCAATATCACTCAATGCCATTTCATATGTTTCACCTGTAGACATAGCTGGTTGATGTTTGGCGGCGAAGGTAGCTATTCGACTTAGGGAAGGTGAATATGTGAGGGATTCTGGACAGAGATACATTGAAATTATCTGCTAGTTTGATTGAGTTGCTTACGATCTAGACCAATGAGTCGAGGAAACTTCTCTTGGCGGTTGCTTTTCGACTCACACACTTGCCGGGGTTTCGTTGGCGAGGCGAGGCCATCGGAGAAGAGGTGCAGTGAACTTCTTCACAGATTTATATAAGTTATGAGATAGTGTAGGAAGTGGAGTCTACAGAGATTTATACTGTAAAATCTATATCATCGCATAGTATTATTCAAATGCTATATATTTTACTCGCCGGTTATCAAGGTCTTCCTAAGACCGCTTAAATATGGACTTTTATGTAGGTATCCGAATCAAGCGTGTTTCAGTGTCCTTACTGGTACCCATATTCCTACACATTCAAAATAAGTTTTATCGATACTAACTCAAACCGCTAACCGCATCCGCGTTAGCAATGCTTCTTGGTAAAAATTCAAATCGTAAAAGTGAGAAAGAGGTGAAAACAAAAAAAGGACTTTAAAGCAATGAATGTGAGTACTGAGTTAAATTGAATGAAGCTTGCGAATATCTGCTTTAGTCAAAAAGGATTAATGTGCATACACACATGCAGATAAGAGAAGTGTTTGCGCTGGCAGATAAATAATATAATCAAAGAGAAAAAAAAAACTCCAAACTCCACATATTTACTATAGGACATCTACATGATACACGTCGTTTGCACTGTCAAACATTTAATTCAATTTTAACTTCTTTCAGCAATCCCTTTTGCATTTTTTCGCATTTCTCAGTTAATGGAATTCTTTCACCTGCTGCGTTTTTACTGATAAAAAACGCTCTGCTGCTGATACCAATGTGCGGTGTGTGCAAAGACCTTACAAAGTGTTCATTGGATTAATGTGAGTGGGGCCACATTAAAGAATTTTCTTGCACGTTTGTATGTCTACAGATAAAGTGACGACTTCCATTAGCTGTCACATCTCTTTATGCTTGGTTTACGTTCGGTTCTCTTCTCTAAAAATTTGTATGCAACAGATGAAAGTAGTATGAGTATACAGTCATTTAACAGCAGTCGATGCGATAATATTTAAAGTCTGCTAGTTAATGGCTTCTTCGCTTTGCCACTCTGCAAGTATTTTGATTGACTTATAGAGTTTGGTCTCTGTTGGTCGAGAGAGAACTTTACTTCTCAATTGCTTAATCAATTCAAATTAGCACTTATAGGCCAGAGTATTTCTGTGTTGTATTTCAAGGCTGGCATTGTTTTTGCTGTTAATACGAGTTCCAAGATAAACGAAATTATGAATGTTAACAGTGAAAGCCAAGTCAAGAGTACGACGACTGTTTGTTTGATGACAGGAGATATAGTATTACGTCTTGCCCTCGTTCACTACCTTTGCTTTGCTTCCTTGTCTAGTCTGGAGAAATCAGAACTAACAACTAGGGTGTTGAGACCAATGATATCACTATCATCGACATACGCCTTCTCTAATCAGCTCTGCGTCTCGACTTATTTGCTCCAGCTGTACATTGAAGAAGTCGCACGATAGGGAATCGCCTTGTTTACAAGCTCGTTTGATATCGAACGGCTTTTAGAAATTCTTTCCAATCCTAACGAAGCTTTTGGTATTGCCTTGGACAAAGCGACATTATTTCAACTCGTGTTATCAAAAGCAGATTTAAACTCGACGAAGTGGTGGCGTATGTCGATCCTCTTTTGATGGGTCTAGTTTTTGATTTTCTAGGCTTAAAGCCATACTGATAAGGTCCAATCAGTTTGTTGACGGTGGACTTTAATCCTTCACACAGTATGCTGGATAGAGCTTTATATGCGATGTTGAGGAGACTTATCCTCCGGTAGTTGGCGCAGGTCTCTCTTTTTGTGGATTGGGCAGAGCACAGTTAATTTCCAAACGTTGGGCATGCTTTCTTCAAAAACAACAGGGTGTTTCCAAAAGCCCAGCTATCAACCGTTACATATAATACGGCCTTAATTTCATTAATTTCAGCAAAGTCAAGAAGTGTTGGATTCGCTACGCTCAGATTCATATACCCAAGGTGCGGTATGTACTGCCTTTGCAGTCCCTGGACGTTAATGACAACTAAAAATTTTCTTGAAATAGCCACTGCTCACTTTTTCCAATCACATACATTCACATTCATAGCCATTGTCGTTGTTGTTGTAGCACTTTTACTTAAGCTAATTGCACTTGTTATAATTTGAGGCAATATTTTTCTGAAGTTAATGCCTTTTCCCAAGAAGTTGCGTGTGTGTTTATGTGCGCAGGTACATTTATTTTTTTTTTATGAAATTTCAATGGTGCTTCCTTGCAAATGGCTTCTTTTTTTTTGTGTTATTATTTTGCGCCATTTGTTTCCAGGACGCATTAAGATAAGCGCACTTTGAACAAATCACCCGCAATTAATTTTCGAGGACACACTACCGGAGGTACTACAACGGTTGTGCAGAGTTGGTGGCACTTCGACTTTATGACAAAAACAATAGCAGAAAATTTTAAAACAAACCGAAAGGCAATAAAAATCAACTTTCAGAAAATGCTAAAAAAGTCATAGTCATTACTATTTGCCATATTGTTGACCATACGCGAATATATTGTAGATTCCGTATCTAGTACAGTAAAGCGCAAAGCCGATGCAATGACCTGGTGTCGTCGTGAGCTTTATACCGCCGCTTCTACATACTTAGTGCTACTTGTAGAAGACCTAAGCTCAATTTGACAGTGTGGATCTGGACAGGTAAATTTATTGCTTTACTATATGCTACTCTATATCTATAAAAACTCACAAATCATTAAAATATAAGCTCAATACAGCTGCTTCGAAGAAAAAGGAACCACACTATACCACTTCTTGAACTAAGTTATCTAAGTTTATTGGAGCTTCGATGCCAATTAAAAGTTAAGTTCGTCGATGCACCGTTGCTGAGTTAATCCACGAAAATTGTGACAAATAAATCGTTCAAAAATGTTGGCGTTGATGTTGTTTTTTTCTGAGACGAAAATTTTAAGTTACTGTACACAGCACAAATAGCGATCGTATGTCAAAACGTTCTGAGCATATATAACAACAAAAATGTCAAAGTTTACGTTTGAGTGGTGAGTTGTCATATTGCAAAATTAGGGCTGTCAAACTGTGAAATATAGACGCCATCCACGTAGTTTTTTTACGAGAATTTGCCAGCGTTATGCTGACTCGATATGAACAACTTCTTCAGAGACTGCACCATTGTCTTATACAATAACCTATGCCAAGTTTCGTGAAGTTATCTCGTCAATTTGAAAAAGCTTTCTATACAAGCCCTTTATTTCGGTTGTTCAGCTTGTATGACAGCTATATGCTATAGTGATCTGTTATCGGCGAGAAAAAATATTTTGAAACCTGCAAGACTGATACGGACAAACAGATGGACATAACAAAATCGACTCAACTCATTATACCAATCTTTTATATATATATTTTATAGGATCTTCGACGGTTCCTTAAAAACTTCGTGACAAACTTAATATGTATACCCCGTTCAGGGTACAAAACGTTAAACAGTTCTGGAGACTGCAAAACTCATCACAAAAATTACCTTTCGACGAAAATGTTGAAGAAATGGTTAAGCTTAGTGTAGGGGTTTCCAAGATGAGGAATTTGGGTCTCAAGTATGGATTGAAGGCCTTTATTCCACCATAGGATTCCGCCTCTATTTTTCCAAATGACTTCGGCCCCTAGCATCCGATAAGAACACGAGCTCTTCTGGGGAAAATACCATATGACAAATCTATCTATAGTATATTAATTTAGCCCTAACATTCAAAAGGCGCGTGTATAAGTTTGTGAATTCTATCATTTTGAATAATGCACATTTTATTTCTTGCGTGAATAAGATTATGCAGGTTTGACTTAGAAGTAATAAGTATTATATATTTTAATAATTAATGTTATATTTTTGAGTTCTAAAGATATGTTTTTACAAATAGCAAAACGTATCCTACGAGAGTATAAAAATGATGCCCTCTGAATTACATGAAAATATCTGAGATATTTACCGATATTTTCGGTGAAAAATTAGGTTAGGTTAGGTTAGACACTAAGTACTTCGTGTTCGATATAAGGGACTTTGAAAAGTTATAGTCCGATCACGACAATTTTTCCACAAGGTATACCTCAGCTCAAATACCGTATTTGTGTAAAGTTTTATTCCGCTATCATCACTGGTTCCTAATGTATATATTACACAGAGAAGGCCTCAGATGGAATTCAAAATTGCGTTATATTGGAAGAAGGCGTGGTTGTGAACCGATTTCAACCATATTTCGTACATGTCATCAAAGTGTTAAGTATTAAAATATTATATACCGAATTTCATTGAAATCGGTCGAGTAGTTCCTGAGATATGGTTTTTGGTCCATAAGTGGGCGACGCCACGCCCATTTTCAATTTTTAAAAAAGGTCTGGTTGCAACTTCCATCTGCCATTTCTTCCGTAAAATTTAGTGTCTCTGACGTTTTTTGTTAGTCGGTTAACGCACTTTTAGTGATTTTCAACATAACCTTTGTATCGGAGGTGGGCGTGGTCATTATCCGATTTCTTCCATTTTTGAACTGTTTATAGAAATGCCTGAAGAAAACGACTCTATAAAGTTTGGTTGACATAGCTATAGTAGTTTCCGAGATATGTTCAAAAAACTTAGTAGGGGGCGGTGCCACGCCCACTTTTCTAAAAAAATTACGTCCAAATATGCCCCGTTCCTAATGCGATCCTTTGTGCCAAATTTCACTTTAATATCTTTATTTATGGCTTAGTTATGACACTTTATAGGCTTTCGGTTTTCGCCATTTTGTGGGCGTGGCAGTGGGCCGATTTTGCCCATCTTCGAATTTAACCTTCTTATGGAGCCAAGAAATACGTGTACCAAGTTTCATCAAGATATCTCAATTTTTACTCAAGTTACAGCTTGCATGGACGGACGGACAGACGGACGGACGGACAGTCAGACATCCGGATTTCATTTCTACTCCTCACCCTGATCACTTTGGTATACATAACCCTATATCTGACTCTTTTGGTTTTAGGACTTACAAACAAACGTTATGTGAACAAAACTATAATACTCTCTTTAGCAACTTTGTTGCGAGAGTATAAAAATACGAGTTTTTCCAAACCAATTTTAGTAAGGCGGGTCGGAAACTTTTCAATTGACCCGTTAGAGTAGATCTGCAAAATGTTAAAAGTCTCCAAAGAGTTGTTACAATTAAGTCTACTCTGCTTTCCGCAATACTGTAGTGATATTTGCACAAAAACCACCGCAACAACAATAAAAAATTTACATTTGTATATCAAACACAACGCGCACTTATCCTCATTCCGGCACTTGCGACACTGATTTCTCGCATTTCGTTTATGACCGCAAATCAAAAATAGATCATGGCGTTTTTATGAACTTACACACACACGCACGCATGCACACGCTCAACTAACGCCATATCACAGCAAGCCGCACACAATTAAGCTGATAAATACAACATGCAACATACTCGTAAATGCAAGCATACATTGTGGCGCAAGGGCCGCCGACGAGCTGTTGCTGTTGTTCGCAAATGGACACACTCATGCATACAATACACTTACACTCACACACGCACGCCTGCGACTCAGACCTCGTAAATGAAAGCGTATAAAAGTAAATTCTGGCATAAGCGTGCAACACCAGCAACAACAACCACCAATAACTCTATAAGCAGCCGTTTTCTGGGTATGTATGTACATATATATGCATGCAGGTATGTGTATGTAAGTGTGCATGTCGCAGCAATGTGTGGCAGTAAAGTGGGAACGCAACAATTTCGTCGCACTTAATGCGACATTAATGTGGCAACAACAACTACCAGGCATAACATCAGCAGCAAAAGTGTCGAAATGCCGCATAGTCACTATAAGTCCGCGCAAAGATACACCCCCTAAGTTACGCAGACACAATGTCATTAGTACACATGCACACTTATAAAGCAACAACAACAACGCAATGAGGCATTGAGGCAGCCAGTAGAGCGTTGCCAAACATATGGCACAGATCGACGAAGAAGCGAGCACTTAGGCTGGCTTTATGACGGCATGAAGACTAATGACTGTAGCGGGCAGGGATGTAGTTCATTGATTTTGTATGCGAGAATTTGCAACTAACTTGGCAACTGGTTTGACAGTAAGGCGTATTTGAATTGTTGCAGAGCCTGAAAAACTAACACTTGTTGTTATTGTTGTTGTAGCGACAAAAAAGCTTTTTCGAAATAATTTGAAGGAATGCTGTCGAGCTAATTATCCAAAGCCCGCTGAGAAACAGGGTAGATTTCGGTTACGCAGCCGCGATTGCGATAGATAAGAGACGTAGTACAAGGCATCCGGAGATAACGGGGTACAAGTGAGTCTAATTTTTACGGTACTGACGCAAAATTCCGAAATAATTTCAGACATCGCAAGAATCAAGCCATGTTCCGATGGAACTGCATTTCAGAAAGACTTTAGTGTGTGCCAACGAACGGAACCAATATTAATCTGACGGTGGAATATCTGGCGAAATTTGGCGGGTGGGGAGGGACTTCCCACTTAAGCGTTTCCAGTTAGGTTTTAATAGGTTTAGTAACATGAGACCAAGTGTTTCAAGCTCTCCTGGTATTCAAGTCATAAGTCATAAGTTTCTTGCTTTTGAATCATTCCCAGCACATATAGTCGCTTTAAAATGGCTTGGCGGGTGACTTCCAATACTGAATCAAGTTCTTCTGTACTTTGAGACGGATCCTCATCGAGCAACGTCTTCAATTCACCGTCTTCGAAGGTTTGTGACCTTCCTTCACGCAGACGGTCGTTATTGTCGAAATCGCTGCTTTTGAAGCGACGAAACCAATCAGAGAAGTGCTTTAGTTCCGTAAACTATTTGGAGTCCCCCATCAGCCGTCAATTTCTTTGACAGAAAGAAGAAAATCAACACTTCTCGTAAGTGACGACTATTGGCGAAAATCGGGTATATAAAATAGCAATAATAAATATTTATTATTAGATAATATTCGATCCAATAGACCACGTTCAGCACGCAGTGAAGAAAATGTAGCACCCACAGCTGAGAGTGTGCACGAAGATTCTGTACAGTCAATACGGCATAGTTCGGAGGAACTTGGACTGATGTATGGAATGATTTGGTTCATTTTACGTCGAGATCTTAAATGGAAAGCGTACGAAATATTTTTGAAAGAACAAAAGCCGCTCGATCTTCCTAAGCGACATCGTTTACCTCTACGGGCTTTTGAAAAATTCTTAAAAGATTCGACGTTTTCGAGCCAAATTTTGTTCAGCGATGAGAGCCGTTTCTGGCAAAATTGCCAAATTTGGAACAAAAAGATTCAAGAGCCGACATTTGGTTCAAATAAAACAACAGTTTGATGTGTTTTGTAGGCCGGAGGAATCATCGGTCCATATTTCTACAAAAATGATGCCGTTGAGAACGTAAGCAACAATGGTGACCGTTATCGCGCCATAACAACTCACTATTTGATGCCCGAAATTCAAGCTCGAGATCTCGACGACATTTGGTTACAATAAGACGGCGCCACTTCTCACACACCGCATTAATCATTGGATTTATTGAGAGAAAACTGCGGTGAGCAAATCTTTTCATGTTTGGGCCTTTCTACTCTTCGTCGACCTCTCACCAGAAAAATTTTGCGAACTGCGCTCTTCTGAAGTTTTCTCACGTATGTTAAATGAATATTGGGGTTACAAAAGGGCCGTTTTAAAGTAAACAGAAAACTTTTTGAATCTAGCGCTCTGGAGGCGCCATCTGTATATCGACTGGTGCGTTAGAATCTGGTATCTTTATAGATTATCCAGTGAGAATTTCATGATATTTCGCGGTTGGAAGTGAAGTTGTGCGTTTAAAGTGAGAATATGTTTGTGTTATCGGTGCGAAAATGAGCTTCGAACAAAAAAGGAACCACACAAGAAGGAGTTCCCTCTCCTCCTCTATCCGGATCCTGGTCGTTAACGACCTGCTAACAAACTTGAAAAGCGTGGCTGCCGGGTGATTGCCTATGCAGACGATGTAGCGCTTACTGTCAAAGGAAAGTTCCTGAGTACCGTTTACAAATTGACGAAGGGGCATCTCAGCATCGTAACTTATTGAACAGTCGTAAACGGTCTAGCCATCAATCCAAATACTCGTAAAACCGAGAAGATACAAGATCCTGACGGCACCGCTGCAGCAAATTAGGGACACCCGTCTGCAACCAGCGGATATAGTGAAATATCTAGGGCACATCTTAAATAGGAGGCTTTCATGGAAGCCGAATATCAAAGAGAGCGCAAAAACAGGCATCGATTACCGAGGACTGCTATGGAGAAGCCATTGGCAAAGGTGGGGCTCTCACCGAAGGTGATCTTCTAGCTCTATACAATCATACAACATGCAAATCATATGCTTCCAGTGAACCACACTTGCGCTCACTACTCTCATTGTTAATTACCAGCAATCGTCGTTCTGCTCGAGGCTGCATAGTGTTCATAGCCTTATAGGTAAATATTGCGTTCCGACAAATAGACATGCTTAAATTGCCATATATTGCCGCACGACTACCCAGTGGCAGTTGTCTAGCATTTGTGTGCGTGTGGTGGTAAACTAATGTTCAGCCATAAATAACGGTTAAAAATAGCGAAAATGTCTCTTTGTACAAACACGTTTCGCTACGCTTGACACATTTTAGACGAAGCGTGATGTACTATTTCGTTAAATAAGTTCGTCTCTGTACGGAAATGGCAACAGTGAATAATTTTTCATGAGATAAATACATGTGAAATATGCTTTCCACGCATATTGACAAGGAAATGAGATGTGAACTACCAAATTAAGGAAAGCTTACTCAATATACATTTTATTCAACCCACCAAAAGTTGTCTAACAACGTGAGACTATATGCAATAGTAACGGATTTGTCAATAGAGAGCTACAAAAGTACGCCATACTTTTTCTCTCTCTTTTGGTTTGTTTCTTCAGTGATTTTTTCTATTTCATCATGGGAAGAACTGAAGCCGAACTGAGTCACCTTTGCATTCGGAAAAAAATACTGTTTGGTGGGGTTTATAGGCCGACGTCGTCACTAGGCCGCACTTCTTTCATGATGATAAAAACCGTCCCGTGATTGCGAATCGCCCCGCTCAATTATTACCGACTATTTTTGGGTCGAAGTGGATGATTTGGTCTTGAAAATATGTGGTTCCACACAAGCGATTTATTGAAAACCATGTTTGGTAAACGTGTTATCTCACGAAACGGCACAGTCAATTGGGCGCCTCGGTCGTGCGATTTGACGTTAGACTCTTTCTCCTAGAGCTGCGTCAAGTCTATGGTCAATGCCAACAAGCCAGCGACAATTGATGGACTTCGTATGAATATCGACGAGAAATTGCACAAGTATCAGTAGATTTATGCTTGAAAACCATCGAAAATAGGGTTCATCGTCTGGAATTCTGCAGCCGTGTCCGTGATGGCCATGCAAAAGAAATCGAGCTCCATAAATAATGGAATCGAATTTACTTTCACGGGAATTAAAAATTTCATTCATATCCCAAACTGTATTTTTATTTGTAGCGCTTTTATTGAAAAACCCGTCATAGTTGTATTTATGAAACACCCAAACATGTTTGAATATAGTTTTATAATGTTTTTTCCGAAAGTAGAATCTTCCATAGATACTGATGCCTAATATCTGTTGGTTGGCAAAAATCTCCAGCTGAATACTCCTCGATGGTGCCGACAGGTTATAGATACCACAGTATCTCGACGAAGGCAGGGAGGAGCTGGTTACCGTCCGTCCATATTGTAGTTGAAAGGTATCTAGCTAAGATCTGACTTTTTTATTTGGGGGTTCATTTCTCCTCAATAGCACGGCACTCAGATGGGCAGTCTATGGTTGAGCATACGAAAACAGCTTGATAAAGGTATCATGCGACCCGAGGATCAATCTGGCTGTGGTTCTTAAATAATCTAGTCTCAAAGGGGCTTAGAAGGCAGTGTATGCAATGAACTCGAAAACAGCCAGCACAAAGACAGCGGCGTAGCTTGGCCTAGGTGCAAAACTGACTAAGCATTGAGGTATGGAAGGGCCTAAGGTTTCGCTGCAAGCGGTGAATACCCCACGGGCTTAGTTTTAAGTTCGATGACCCAACGAAGGCAAGGTAAGCGGAAAAGTGACTGCAACCGCCAATGAGTGGTTTACGATAGAGCTGCATTGATTGCGCGAAAGCGCTCCCATTTTGAAACATGAACCGCTAGCAGGAGCAGCCAAACAACTGAGGTCAACTAAAAAGACTCAGCCAAAAGCCGGAAGATGAAGAGAGTAACGCTCGCAAAATCATTCGCTGATGTGGAACCGCATTCTCATTGATGTGCTACATGAGTTAGATCCTGACCAAAAAAACTCCAGAGTGGACAGCGAAAATAAGTGAAAGCTGCTCTGAAAAACTTAGCACTGAAGCTGTCATTAAGCAATCCGGGTCCGTCAACGTCATGCAAAAATACCGGCTGGGCCAAGTCAAAATGACTGCTTGCAACGACCTGAGATCGGCCGAACTATATTTAGCTACTTCAGCAGGATAGGTGGGGTATATTTAGGAGCTAAACTGGTAGCAATGATCAAAAAAGACATCCCATCCGAGCAAGTGTAAGATATGATTTGCATATCTGCTGCCACTGAAAGAAAAATTTACTCAATCGTCATGATTATACTTATGTAGAAACTCTCCGAATTATTCGTATTTCGTTAGGGACTGCGAGTGTAAAAGTCTATTAAGCCGGGCTTTCGTTCCAGCCATGCTGGTATATTTCCGATCAATCGGTGACTTCTTTTTCTTTCGCTGATATGTCGCAACGTTTTTGTCATTCCTAAATGTTTGCATCTCATTCGTCTTTATGCTCTTTCATTGTTAGCTTCCTGTCGACATTCTCATTTTTGTCATAGATTCATGCTTCTTGTGACAGCGTTATTTGACACGCTCTGATGACATTTAGCCAGAACACCGATCTCGCCATTTTTGCATAAATAAGAAACCTTAATGGTGATCCCTAAATTTGTAATAAGTCAAGCAGTACCAGTCATAATCAGGGAATGTGAAAGAGAGAGAGAGAGAGAAAGAGAATGATGTCGAACAGGAAGCTCTTCAAAAGAAACGAACAAGATTGTATTGTCTTTCTTTACAAAATCCCACTTTAAAGTGCTTCTGACGTGGGATTCTTGGACAATATCTCGTGTAGATTTCCAGTCTTTCGTAAGGCTCATAAACTTTATGTGAAGCTTTTTCAATTAAAAGTAAAAAAAAATATATATTTTTGTGATTATTTTCGCTTCAATATCGATTGCTCTCAGAGACTACACCGATATTTAGTGGATCTTAAACATCTACAATGACAATAAATAACACGCCGAGTAGTTGTTTCCATAAATTTTGCTTTCACAAAGAGCACGCCGCACAATGGGTAATCGGCGGCAAAAATATGTAATTTTTAACTATCTAATTTTAACAAAATCTCATTCCAGTAGTCTTTCTAGACAATGAATATAGTTTAATTTATCACTTATTTGCGAATTGCCATTTCACTGACATAACAACGTATTTTTAAAGTCAAATAAACAAAAAAATCTCTTGAAAATTGTGAAAAATATTGAGAAATATATGAGTACAGAAGTAAGGGATTTCGACGTTTTATGCAATAAGAAGTGACTTTAAAGTGTAGCCTAATATATATTATAATATATTATAAAATAATTATTTTCATTTCATAGGCCTAATTCATGTCAATTTTGACAAAGTTTTAAAATAAAACCATTTTTTAAACACTTTTACATAAAAATTATAGATTTGACAATTAGCTACATGTACCTACATGGTCTAGTTAGTCCTAATATTTGATGTACACTTTAAGGAATATGATAACGAAAAAAAAAACTGCGCATATGTGCGGATACGTGCGGATAAGGATCAAAGATAGCTATAACCTTGTCTGTTGGAATTTTTTTTTTTCGTTGTTTTGTTTTTTTTTTTTTTTTATTGTTCGGTTTGTTGCTTTGTTGTTATTTTTTGGAGTTGTCTCTCGTTATACAACAACAACAAAATACTAGTTTAGATGCCTTATATTATTTGAACTAATTACACAGTACAACAGCTAATCTGGGGGGTGAGAAATTCCAGGTCGGGGTGATGGTACTAGGTCAGTATAGTAAAACCCTCAAAGGGTTTGGTGTTCGTATGTGTCGTATGTGATACCGAGAGAAGTGCAAACGGGTGAAAAAAAATTAACAAAACACGAAATTTTGAAATGGCAAAAGAAATAAAATATTGTGATATTGCAGAAATTTAAAATAATATTAAATACAATCAATAGTCAAGCAGCAATAGATCCTCAAAAATTTGAAATTTATTGCATGAAAACTGCGAGGTTATATGTCAGCCTTTATGATTTGCAAAGTTTACTTGATCACACAGCTAAAAGAATTATTTTGGCCGCCGGGAACTTCACAAATCTAGCTCATGTTCCAGAAATAATGACTCTAACATCGAAATGGGGTTGTGACGGTTCGTCAAATCAAAGTCAATACAACCAGTTCATACCTAACGAATTTGATGGTATATCTGATGCAAATTTATTTATGGTATCTATGGTGCCTTTAGTGCTTAAAACTATAGACAAAACAGACACGTTATGGAAGAACTTTAGACCTTCTTCCACAAAGTTTTGTCGGCCGATTCAATTTGAATATGCCAAGGAAACCGCAAACCATACCAAAGAAATTGTCGAAAAGATGCAGGAAACCATAAGCAACATATTGCCAACATTTGTGACTATAAAGGACAAGGTTATTGAAATACGTCACAATCTTTTATTTACCATGATAGACACAAAAATAGCTCAAGCAGCAACTGGTTGTAAAGCATCATCTGTCTGTTACATATGTAATGCAAGCCCTAAAGAAATGAACAACCTAGAATCCGTCGTCAAAAAATCATGCAATCAGGAAGCAGTTAAGTTGGGAATTTCTCCCTTACATGCTAGAATAAAAACAATGGAATTTATTTTACATATTGGGTATAATTTAACTTTTAAAAGGTGGTCTACTAATGCGGAAACCAAGCCACTTAAAGAAGAAAACAAGAAAAGGATTCAGACAGAATTACGCCAAAGATTGGGTATTAGGGTTGACCATGTTCAACAGGGTTTAGGCACAACAAATACTGGAAATACGTCTAGAAAATTTTTTAAAAATCCCGAGGTAGTTTCAGAGGTAACTGGGGTTGACCTGGAATTAATCAAACGACTGGCTACAATACTTGAAGTAATTACTTGTGGTGAGAGCATAGACCCAGTAAAATATGGAAAGTATGCTTTAGATACGGCTAGACTATTTGTTGGGACGTATAACTGGTATTATATGCCAGTGACAATACATAAGATGCTGGTACATGGCGAAAGCATAATTAGAAGTTCTTTTCTCCCTATCGGTAATCTTTCTGAAGAGGCGCAGGAGGCTCGTAACAAGGATTATAGAAACTATCGCCTTCGTTACGCAAGGAAATGCAGTCGAACTTCAACTAATGAAGATATTTTAAAGAGACTCTTAGTTACTTCTGATCCACTTTTATCAAGTGTAAGAGTTACAACTGTAATAAAACACATAGATCTATTAGAAGATGCAAAAGGACTACTTTTAAATTAAATCTCAAACTTAGTAAATGAGAACGTATTTATAATCTTAATTTTTTTTTTTTTTTAATTTAATTTTTTTTATTTGCTTTATTTTTTCTGGACAAGCTTATATTTACAAAATATTACACTGTAGAAAATTTCGTTACTGTAGGATGATTTTTGATTTTTGTGTTATATGGGAGGTGGGCGTGGTTGTGGGCGGATTTTAACAAAATTTTTTTTTTAATCTAATTTGGCAATATGAGAGATGTGTGCCAAATTTCAAAGCCCTACCTCGATTCCTTCTATTTTTTGCCGCGGCTTGTATGAAGCGGCCCCACTGTGCGCCGCTTGTCCACATTAACTTTTATGGGATTCACAGCTAATGAGAAGCACGACAATAGCCGCTATACTGCTCCATATCATAATTTATTATTGACTCGCAATTGAGTGATGTGCAATTTATTCTTATTATTATTGTTGTTGCTGTTGTTGTTTTTACATAAATATATGAGTGCTTTAATGTGCTGCTGGAACGCGTGTTGTGTCATAAATTTCTCTTATAAAAATGTGACAAAGGCGAAAAATACATCAAACTCAGAAGCCAGTAGGTATTTATGAATGCCGTGTGTGTAAATATTTATATTAAAGTTACACAAATACTGCCACATACACATACATACTTATATGCGTATGCATATAAGCACATAAAAAGGCACATTTCGCCCAAAGGTGTGCTTACGCACGGTTTCATACACAAATTGTCTCGTATATGTGGTAGTGTGTGTGTCAGCATGTGTATAATTGGTGTAGCATACCCTCAACCCTCCAGCATTGCGCAATTGCCCGCAAGCAAGCATTTTTTATAGCACCTTCATTTTCAGGTATGAATAAAAAATTATAACGCACTAACGCACAGCCACAAGCGAGCATATGGACACACTTTGGCCAACCCAGTAAGTTTGAGGTAGCAAAAGTTGCAAGTAGTTTGAATTTTTTATGTTTAAACCAATTTACCTACAATTTTTATATTCCCTTGTCGTCATGGTTCTAAGTTCCTGCAACCAATTCCCTTTCTTGATCTCAACCGACCAGGAGGCATCAGCCTCATGCATCCCCTGATTGGTTGTTTAAGTTTTTGAAATAGAATAGATGCTTCTTTTCTTTATTGGCTTAGACTGTAGTGGAGGTCTTCCTATTTCTCTGTTTTCCCCGGCGGATACTGCGTCGCATACTCTCTGAGTTGGACTATTTATATCTGCTCGGACGACATGACCTAGCCAGCGTAGCCGTTGTCTCTTAGAAAAATATTACAGTTACCGAAATAGTATGATCTAGTAAATTTCGCTAAATTAGTCATGTTATTCGCTGGATCTTCCAAAATTGTGTGGGGATCACACTTGCACTGCTAAGTACAGTTTTTTGTGAAGTCAGATAAAAACTCTGTATTTGGATATTAATTCCCGATAAAGCACGTTAAACATATCACAATACTGCTTCATTTCTCTTTCTGCTCTTTGATCTAGATGTCTAAGTGAGATTTGAAAAAATTTCATTAAATCTCATGCAACTGTTGAAATGTGAACATTGTTAAGGGCGAGGAGCTAGACCACGTCTCAAATGATCCATCCGTTGACTTTAATTTTCGATAGCTCGTTTGATCATATCGACTAGTAACTGACGAAATACACGCGTGAGGTATTGTTGAAAGGCCCGAATTATTCGCATAGA
Organism: Bactrocera correcta; assembly: GCA_027475135.1. Taxonomy (NCBI): domain Eukaryota; kingdom Metazoa; phylum Arthropoda; class Insecta; order Diptera; family Tephritidae; genus Bactrocera; species Bactrocera correcta. Next base: position 46,823,541 of record CM050323.1, read on the forward strand.
CTTTAGACTTTACACTGAAGATCTCGACATAAAATGCGCCAAGTCGTTTCGTACGTTATTCCGAGCTGTGAACGGCCTTCGTGTACACTCTCAGCTACGTATATTTTCTTTTGCTATATTTTCTTCCATGCGTGCTGGACGTGATCTATTCAGTCGAATATTATCCAACAATGAATGCTGGGTCTCAAGATCGGCGAAGGTGTTGCGAATAGTACGATCAAAAGGCCGATTATGTTAACCGTAAGTTAAGCGAATTTCGTAATAAAGTTGAACAATTTGTAAACGTTGTTCAGGCATGGATCTTTCCCTGATAAAATGCAAAATAATACTGAACAACAATAACATGACAGCTTCACACGACTAAGGCACGATCCGTCAAAAAAAGGCTATTGAAGAAAGTGGCTACCTAAGTCTACTTGGATCACCAGTTAAACTGATCATGAAAGAACACATTTGCAAAAGTCGACCACCCAACGATTCTAAGGTATATTTGTTCAAATAACGGGTGATTTTTTTGAGGTTAGGATTTTCATGCATTAGTATTTGACAGATCACGTGGGATTTCAGACATGGTGTCAAAGAGAAAGATGCTCAGTATGCTGTGACATTTCATCATGAATAGACTTGCTAACGAGCAACGCTTGCAAATCATTGAATTTTATTACCAAAATCAGTGTTCGGTTCGAAATGTGTTTCGCGCTTTACGTCCGATGAGCGATGAGGCTCATTTCTGGTTGAATGGCTACGTAAATAAGCAAAATTGCCGCATTTGGGGTGAAGAGCAACCAGAAGCCGTTCAAGAACTGCCCATGCATCCCGAAAAATGCACTGTTTGGTGTGGTTTGTACGCTGGTGGAATCATTGGACCGTATTTTTTCAAAGATGCTGTTGGACGCAACGTTACGGTGAATGGCGATCGCTATCGTTCGATGCTAACAAACTTTTTGTTGCCAAAAATGGAAGAACTGAACTTGGTTGACATGTGGTTTCAACAAGATGGCGCTACATGCCACACAGCTCGCGATTCTATGGCCATTTTGAGGGAAAACTTCGGACAACAATTCATCTCAAGAAATGGACCCGTAAGTTGGCCACCAAGATCATGCGATTTAACGCCTTTAGACTATTTTTTGTGGGGCTACGTCAAGTCTAAAGTCTACAGAAATAAGCCAGCAACTATTCCAGCTTTGGAAGACAACATTTCCGAAGAAATTCGGGCTATTCCGGCCGAAATGCTCGAAAAAGTTGCCCAAAATTGGACTTTCCGAATGGACCACCTAAGACGCAGCCGCGGTCAACATTTAAATGAAATTATCTTCAAAAAGTAAATGTCATGAACCAATCTAACGTTTCAAATAAAGAACCGATGAGATTTTGCAAATTTTATGCGTTTTTTTTTTTAAAAAAGTTATCAAGCTCTTAAAAAATCACCCGTTAAAAAGTCATGAAATTAAAGGAGCATGCTTCTGAAGAGAAAAATCACAATATATTCGTATTAATAGGTGAAAGCGCCATATACTACTGTGCCCACAAAAATAAGGTTTGAATTTAAACTGTACGCATCGAAGGATTTGGAGAATTATTTTTTTTTTTTTTGGGGTTTTTAGTACTGTCAGTTACATTTACGTCAAATTTCATGTCAAAATATTCATTAGTGTTTGAGATACGTGTAGTTTTGTGAGCTGCTAAAAGTGAGTTTTTCGTTTTTTGTGATGTTGAAATTTGTTGAGCAAAGAATTTGCATTAAATTTTGTTTATGGAATCAATTTTCTGCTGCGGATACGGTGAGGATGGTGCAGAAAACCTTTGGTGATGAGGCAATGTCTAAAAAAAATGTTTACAAGTGGTATAGTGAGTTCCAAGCCGGCCGTGAAGTTGTCGAAGACGAAGAGCGTCCAGGACGACCATCAACCTCAACCGACGAAGCTCACGTTCAACAAATCAAAGATTTGGTATTGAAAAATCGTCGATTAACAATTAGAGGCCCTCCTGATGAAGTTGGCATATCGAGTGGCTCAGCCAATACCATTTTGAAGGATGTTTTGGTCCTCAAGCGCGTCAAATCTCGACTGGTACCGAAAAAATTGAATTTCTTGGAAAAAAGGCGTCGCGTTGAAGTGTGTGAAACGATGCTTTCCGACTAACAGGGTGTCATGACGCGCATTATAAATCGCGATGAGACTTGGATCTACGCTTACGACCCCGAAACAACCAATAAATCGAGCGGATATCGTGCCAAAAGAGAGCCGAGACCAAAAAAATCGCGCCAAAGTCGCTCAAAAATCAAGGTCATGTTGACTTTTTTCTTCGATGATCTTGGTGTTGTGCATTATGAATGCCTTCCAACCGGTCAATTAGTCAACAAGGACGCGTAACGCTATCCGCCTAAAAAGGCCGGAGATGTGGAAGGACAATTCTTGGTTTTTACACCACGATAATGCACCATTGCATACTGCCCTCGTAATTCGTGATCATTTCGCCAAACACTCAACCCATATCGTTACGCAACCACTGTATTCACCTGATCCGGCGCCGTGCGACTTCTGGCTGTTCACCAAGCTCTAAGGACCGATCCGGTGACACCGTTTATATGCGATAGAGGAGATTCAAGCCGCAGCGAAAACGGAACTGAAGGCCATCGCGGAAAGTGACTACAACCAGTGTTTCGAAGATTGGAAAATCCGTTGGCGTAAATGCATTGCACCGGGAGGGGCTTACTTTGAAGGGGATGAAATTGATTTGGAAGAATAAATAAAGAATTTTCAAAATAAATACAATGTCTTACACACAGTAGTACACAATGCTACGATCGGCAAAGCCATAAGCTACTCAGCAATAAGTGCTCGCCTACATTTCCTCGGTTTATTTTTTATGCAAGGACGAGCTTTCAAAATGCAGTGACTAAGTCACCATAATCCGAATCACATAATCAGAAGCGACGAAATTTATAAAGGAGCGAAATGCATTTTTTGTTGGGTGGGCAAAAGAATTTTAACGAATGTGAATACTAAAAAAGCATGCAGAGCTTTCCGTTGTACCCCTCACATGCACTTTTATTGGCATTCTCTTTTTATTGCATTTTTATATCACGTTATAGCAAGAACATATTTTTATGAATTCTTCCATGTCGTTATATCCGCAATTGATGATTCAAGTTGATAATAACTGTACCCAGTGTACGAGCATGAAAGGAAGTGAGTAATTCATTTAAATGTTGTTTTGCTAACAAGATTTTCATTTCGAAGGTAATTTCCAGAAAATATGATCTTTTAAAAAGATAAGCCCTAGCAGCGTTTGCTCTTTTCATGAAGCGGTTCTTGTTATTGGTAGAGAGAATTGGTTGTAGTGTATGCCGCACTATTTTTAATTGGAGATTTTTAGCTGGTAAAAAATATGCACTTCATTGCTGCGTTGCGTAAAGGATTGCATTGATAAAAGAGAAGACTTTTTTGAGTCCGTTTTTACAGAACAGACTTCACCCGTTTCTACAAGATCTACTATATACATATATAATAGATAAAGAACAACAATAACCAACAGCTTGCATTAATAGGAAGTATATAACACATTCTAAGCTTTGATAAATATTTTTTGTTTGGATTATTATCGGATGATCCAAGTCTAAGTACTTTTTTCAAATAGCCTTATTTTCACACATCACATTTAAGTCTTTAGTAGCTAAAGCTTGTACAGGAAGACCGTGGAGAGTCGACTCGGCGCCTTTCGCAGAAACCCACTCAGACATATGGCACGACTGTGCGCATTTAACGTCGAGATCTTAAATTGGAAGCGTACCAAACACGGCTTGTGCAAGATTTGAAGCCGCTCGACCTTCCCAAGCCACATCGCTTTGGGACTTGAATAGTTTTCAGAAGATCACACGTGTTTGAACCAAATTTTTTTCAGCGATGAGGCCATTTCAGGCTCATTGGATACGCAACCAAACATAATTGCCGCATTAAGGACAAAGAGCAGCTTGAAGAGATTCAAGAGCTGTCATTTCATCCAGATAAAAAAAAAAGGGCCTGGTGTGGTTTGTGGGCCGATGGAATCATCCACAGATATTTCTTCAAAAAATGATGCCGATTAGAGCGTAACCGTCAATGGCGACCGTTATCGCGATATGATAACCGACTATTTGGTGCCAAAAATTAAAACTCGTGAACTCACTGACATTTGGTTTCAACAAGGTGGCGCTACTTCCCACATATCGCATCAATCAATGGATTTATTGAAAGAACATTTCGGTGAGCAGATAATTTCATGTTTTGTTCGAGACTATAGCCTACTAAGATCGTATGATATCACACCGTTAGACTTTTTCCTATGGGAATATGTAAAATCCAAAGTCTATACGGACAATCCCGCTTTTATTTAGGCCTTGAGAAAACATTACGCGTGTCATTCGCTAGTTCCCAGTTGAAATGCTCGAACGAGTCATCGAAAATTGAACTCAACGGATGGACGATCTGACACGATGACGATTTGATGATTGGAGCCCGCTCCAAAGCTTGGAAAAGCGCAACAATCGGCAAGGAGCGATGATCACCGAAATTGAGTTTTATTTCAATAAAATTTGAAAAAAATAATAAAAGAATTTTCAGCATTTTTCATAATTTTTTTTTTTGTTGGCTACCCTGTCGGAAATACTAGCTAACTAATTTAGAAACCATACTTTGGAAAAACCCACACTCTAGTTAAATACGTCTTTCCATAACTGGTTTCTATGAAAATACATATTTGCTTCAAAAACATACGAATGTCTTCTAGCCACACCCTTTCGATTTTATTTGAACTTATGTTCAAACTCGTTCAAAACATGTTTGGAATTTTTTAAGCATTTTTTTTTTATTTGGTTTCACAAACATTTTCATCTCAAAACGACAAAATAAAACCACATGCATGGTTTTGCTTCCTATCTTCTTTAAATACATATGTATACTTAAAGCATTAATTTATTCATTTTTCTCTTTATTTTTCAATTGCTTCTAAATATGAAAATAAATGTAGACTTTAATGGAATGTACTCGATTGAATGCCGACGAATTCACGGCCGCTATCAGCGGAGCTCATAAACACATGTACTGTGTATGATCTATGTATGTGACACAAACCACCCACTGCGAGGGTCGCAAACATTTTTCTCTGTAAATGCACGAACATAAAGCAACAAAGAAGTGAAAAACCAGCAACAGGAAATACAAACAACAAACCTATCGATGCCGTAAATCAACGAGCGGAACAAAAAGAACAAAATATATGTATGACAACGAAAAATTTTGAGAGCTAAGTTGATTTGGGAATTGGGTTAGAGGCATTTCGAGTGTATGTACTGCGTGTTCGAACAACCATACTTGTTTCGAGTGTTTAGTGGGTAGAGTGTGGCTTACGGCCAAAATGTCCCTGAAGGAAGCAAAAGTGTTACAGAAATAACATTGTGTGACATTAGAGGTTGTGTTTACTTAACCCTTCTGTTTCCAAATCATCGGCAGAAAATCACAAAAACAAATTATGTATTTAGTCCTGAAATAAACAAATATTAAAAGAAAACATTGACCTGTGTATAAAAAGTGGATAGCTTTTACTTTACTTCAAACATATAACACTATAATCATCCACCTTAGAATTAAATAGTAGCTAAAATTGGTGGACCAAGCCATAGTAGACGAGTACTTTCGGCCAAAGTAAGTCAGTCGTTGCAGCAAAAACCCTACTCAGAAAGCCAAAGTCAATAATCCGACTAAGTGCAATCAGGGTTGCATGTGTCTACCGAACTGTGTCGTATCGGGTGGCTGGAGTCATAGCAGGTCTCATGCGACTAGACATAATGGTCAACGAAGTTAAGCGAGTTTTCGATGAAACAAAAGGCACTGGCATTCGCTTGACGAAAGAAACGAAGAAGCAGGAAAGACAAAAAACCTAAACGAATGGCAGAAGCAATCAGACGAAGCAACAACAGTAGCAGGCAAATAAAAAGTTCTCTTTGTCCATATTGCGGCATTTGCGTGAGAACATTCGTCGAAAACGGCCGGAATTGTGGAAGAACAATTCATGGATTTTAAACGAAAATAATGCACCAACGCATCGAACCACGATTTTGAGCGAATTTAAAGCCAAAAACGCAATGAATACCATCGATCAACCACCGCATTCACCAGTGATTTTTTCTTGCTCTACGAACTGAAATTGCCGCTTCGTGGAACCCGTTTAAACTGCCTTCCAAGCAAAAATTGGCAACTACTCCAACATACGAACCATTTTAGTTGACAGTGTTCCATCGTACTACATAGAAATTATATGTCTGTATGTTTCATCGAGCGCTTAACACATGTCTTTGCTTTCATCGACACTGTCTATTAACAGCATGCCATGGCGTATAAGCAACAAAATTTATTTGGAATTTATTTAATTTGCCAAAGGAAAAACTTCTCATTTTTTCTATAAAAAGCAAATTAAAATACCTTCAGTCTGTTATTTCCACTTCAATAGCTAGACACAACAATTTTTTTCTTATTTCTGTTTTGCTTTTCTAAATATTCAAACAACAACAGCTGCGAGAGTCGCACAACGGCCTGAGAATATGTGTTTAAAATTATCCGAACAATGGCATTCAAATGGCGCACGAATGCATCGCTGCATATTCAATATGCTCGAACTCTGGCCAGCGCCGTCTGTATCTCTCGACAATCGGCATGCTTTCAGTTTGTTGTTGTGCGAAGTTTTTTTTTCACATTTTTTTTAATTTTTTTTGCTTTAAACTTCCGAAATGTGTACGTTCTCGCAGCTGTAATGTGCCCGGAGGGAAGTCGAGAGAGAAGCGTAGGCAGCGATTGCGCTCACTACGTTTCATGCATATGTATGTATATATATTGGTGTGCCATGTGTTTGTATGTACGTCGAACGATCCGACAAATGCAAATGCAATTAGCTCGCTTACTGCCAAGCACTGCTGACATGCACGTTCAAGGCCGAAAACATAAAATAGCTTCAAGCCAAAACAACAACAAGCTTGTAAGGAGAATGCAGAAGACAACGCAAAGCAAAACAACAGAAGTTGGAAAGCAGCTGGCAATATGTAGTAGATGGTAGTATGGAAAATGGCGCTTGAAAGACAATCGTAATTGATTTTAAGCCCCAAAGTTCTATCTAATTCTTAAATATTAAGTAATAGTATGGCTCTGTTATATCACTCACAACATTATCCTCTCTCTGGGCCATACGGAATTCAAGCAGAGCTTCTTTTTACAACAGCATGTACAACAGGAGACAGTGCAACCATTTGTAAGACAGGAATCTGGTAATATATCAGATGTTTACCCAAAAGATCCCTATACTTACATATACCTTTGCATATTTTTATCAACCATTCATGTGAAGCTAGATGCTTCCCTAAATTTAAATATTCTACTTGTTTCAGCTTCAACTTATTCCCATCCTTGGAATCCCGATGACCAATAACCAATAAACGGATATGACTTCCTTGCTTCCAAGCTCACTCTAACCTCACTGTCTGGCTTTTTGGATCAAAGATGGTTGATCAGAGAAAAGATTTGGCAGTCCACTAATTACAGGTATTTAAGATATACAGCCGTTTAATTTCAATTCCCACCAGCTCAGGGGTGTGTCTGAATGTATGCGCTTCCAAGTGTTTCAAGCCCTAAAACTAGAGACTATCTTTGAGGGTAAAAGGATCACCAGGTCTCTTGCGATCGAGTTTGAGCCAAAATGCTTTTGCGACAACGCATGTACCGATGGTGGCCCAGCGCTGGCCAAGCTTCCGTGCAGCCCAGCTACCTAATAGTAGAACACAATAGCATAGGATATAAGAGTACTGACCCGCGCCCACTGAAAGTGGTTCTATGCTACATTTTCTTACTAGCTCAACAGCTTACGAGTTCCCTGTGACTCCGCTGTAGTCGATGCTATCGATAACGAGGTAAGGCACTCTTTGCTCATCATTGAAAGCGCTGTTAATGAGTTCAAGGCTTGTATCGCCACTGCTATCAGAGTAAATGGTAACTTCTCTGAAGGAAACTGCACTCTGGAGCAGTAAATCTACTGCTTTTAATGGCTACAACCTCGGCCTGGAAGCCACTGCAATGGTAAGGAAGTCTTGAAGCTGGAGAGTTAGAGAGTTTCTGACAGTAAACCTCTAGACCCTGGGTTGAGAAGGAGCCGCCAGAGTTCGGTTTTGCGATTCCATGATCCAAGTAATCCGGTACAAAGTCAAAGTTATTGCATATTTAAGAGAGTTCAGACACGTGTTCTTAGAGGAACCCAGTTACTATGAGCCTGATGGCAACTTTTGCAGCCATATACCTTCCGACGATGTCTACTGGTAATATAAGCAAGATGGCATTAAGTCCGTACTAGACCGTAGGTTTGGTCTACTCCAAACCTTAGTGGCCTACACATGCTGATGACTGCCGCCCGTCGAACACTCCCGATTTCCTTTGCAAGTGTGGTAATTTCAACAGCCCTTCATCACATTCGGATTCCATAGAACATAATGAGCTTGACTATGGTCTCGTAGAGCCAGACTGTACTGGTATATACCCATACCCATGCCAACCCCATTTCCTTTCTAAATTTCGGCCAACATTGGTGTTTGGTTTGTGCATGAACATAAGTCCATGTTAAAGACAGTGATGGACCAGAAAATGCGGCAAATATTGCAAAGACATCAATTTGTGAAACCTTACAGCTCTTGGTTATAAGAGACTAAGGTGTTCTGTGTTTTGCAGCCGTAAATACCTAACATTAGAGTTGACTATTTTTATTTTGGTACGACGGATAATGATCGATTAACTCCAACGCCGACAGCTTATTTGGCCTTCTTTATGCGGTTGTTAATGTAAACCTTTGATTCGCCATTTGCCGATATAGTCCAGTCATTTAAGCTTAAATTAGGTAAGAATCTCGGAATTCGATATACCCATTTATATGTCTGTAAATACTTGTATATTAACACCCTAAAGTTGTCTCAAAACCAACATATGGTAGGTATACCCTAGTATTTACAGACATATAAATGGGTATATCGAATTCCATGGTGAACTTACTATAATGACTGGACTAATATAATACGGTCCACATAACAAAAGGATTTAACATTTTCGAGTTCTACACCATCGACTTGGCAGGTTTACGTCTAAGGAATGTCAGCTCTTCATTGGTTTTGTCGATGTTAATTCCAAAGACCAATTTTTACGGGAGTTTCTTGCAGGTAACTAGCCTTTTTTTGTGTGTCATACCTCCCTAAAGCAGTTTGAAAAGTCATCGGCTTCACTATAAAATGTCGCTTTAACGCGGCTAAATTTTGTATCCTCCCTGAATCATTACAGGGCGTGAAATTCGGTTACCTCTTTGAACTGCATGCGCTAACTTAATTAGCAGTCGCTCAATTAGTCGCAGCTCGTAGTAAAAGCAAACAGAATTTGAGTGGCAAACAATAGTCGGGCGGGAAGAACGGCGGAAAAATTAAATGGCTTAGCATAACGGGTGTGCATATGCATGTAATTGGTGCACATTTTAGCGGTATAAGCAAACAAACGTTGTTAACTTGCCACATGTTTCTAGAAATGCAGTGTGGCTTTTGACTTAGAGTTGCCATGCTGGCTGGTTTGATGCCCACAGAGCTTCATCCGTTTAAAATTTTTAGTAGCATTATTTAAGGTGTTGGGAGTTCTTTTCTCGAGGAGTCAGCGAATCTGTAACACTAATCTCAAATTCTTGTACCAGTCGAGTCCTAAACCACAGCTAATTTAATTGTTTTCACGAATAAACTCGTGGATCAGTGGTTCACTACGTCCAACCCAAACAATGGCACTTAATGACATTCCACATTTAGCGCCCATCCACACAGCCGGCAAAAGTATTGCTGCGAAAGCCGCTGTCAGATCCTGGAAAGCCGAAATTATCTCTCCCTTCGATGGTATCTCTTATAATTTGAAAAACTGCGCTGCGAAGCCTAGCGTTGCAAAACAGGCGCAGTGATCTTTTTCACGGAATGATTGAAAATCACAATACATCCACTCCGATAGTGGAGCTGCTGCCCAGACCTTGAGCACGCTGACAATGAGCCCAGAGCTAGTCAAGAAGTCTCACTAGCTGTAGTATCAAGCTACTTCCATATTAAACTCTTCTGGGTACCTGGCTATAACGGATTCGTCGGAAACTGAAAAGCTGATGAGGTCTCAAGAAAGGACACAAATCCCATCAAGATGAGAACGAGTAGCTCCCCTGCTTTCGTGCACTTAGACGCTGGATCTATGAGTCTCGTGCGATCTCAGTAAGCGTTGGTCAATAACCAGCTGCTGTAAGATTAGGAAAGCCTTCCGACCTATTGTGGAACGTAAATAGTTTATGGAACAACTAGCTGTTACCATTGTTCACATGGACGCAATGAAAGGTATCGTAACAGGATACTCACTAGGGATTTTGGACGCAACTTATCAAAGTTGTAGGGAGGGAGATGAGGTGGAAACATCTATACACTTTATCCTTACCTGTCCAGCTTTCACCAGACTCACGCTTAATCATCTTGATTGCCATAAATTCTACGAACTTTGTGAATTGGCTGGAGTAGATATTATCCGGCTCTGTAAATTGGCTGGCTTTAGGTACTTTGTAGAGATGTGAGGACCTTTTTGATCCATACTTAGGGTTTTAGGCATCACAACGAACTGGCACCTCCGGCTGTCCATTTTGGATACTCACGAGCTGGATCTAGAGTGACCTTTCAAGCTACCAGAAACCTGCGGTATCACCTAGACGGGAGTCTTTGCGGAAATTTCAGAAAATGACATAAACAATATCAATTTAGACATCGCATTGCATCAGAGATTGTCCTTGAAAGCAGGGATGCAGTATACATACTGACTGCCGTTCCAGGCCACAAGAGCCATTCGGGAAACTAAATATCTGATGAGATTGCCAAAGTTGATATCCTCTTGACTACCGAACCAGTTCCGGAAGTATGCAAATCGTTAAAGACGATACACCACAAAACTTCTGAAAGCGTTGAGAGACGGATGAGGGGGAAATGGAATGCTTTACAGGCATGCAAGGTCGTCAAGATGATGTGGAAGGGAGCAGAATGAAAACTCGCATGTTTTCTGCTCACACGGCCTCGAAAAGACTGCAGGACGGTTGTTGGCCTAGTCACAAGGTACAACTTACTAGCATCAAGAGTCGTAATGGCATTATAAGCGATGACTCATGTAGAAAGTGTAGTCAATTATGCATAAGAAAACGATTGAAACAACTCCTCTATTTGTGTCCTACTTTATCTAGAACTCGGCTTAGATATCTAGGAGCTTCGCAGTTCAGGAGACTGGATGAAGTATCAGATGAGATCTTTTTTCAAACTTTGCCACAAAATTGGCGTTCTGCAAGACGTAAACTTCGTAAAGTGTAGGGAAGTATGCATAAGAAAAACGATTCAGACAAATCCTCTGTTTGTGTCCGTCTTTATCAAGAACCGGCTTAGATATCTAAAAGCTTCGCAGTTCAGGAGACTGGATGAAGTATGAGAATGAGATCTCTTTTAAAACTTTGCAACAAACAAACATTGTCGGCCTGCAAGACGTAAACTTCAGTTCGCATTAATAATTCTCTATCTAGCATTTCAAAGGTCCTGTAGACCTGTAAAGCGATTTTTAGTGTACTGTAGCTGACAGACAGCTAGTGTAACCTAACCTAACCGCACAGATTTTGAAATCAGCGTAGAGTTCAGGCGCAATTCATCCCCATAAATCGGTGGAATATCTTCTTCTCCTCATACCCCTAGGACCGAAAATTATCTCAAAGATTTTTCATAAGCAAGTTATTTGGACCCAAACATGATGAACATGAGATTTGGAAGAATTGAAAGAAAGAAGAAAATCATTCTTCACTATTTTCAACATGAAACCAAGCTTCGCAAAAATTCCATCGTACTTTCAAAAGGAGACCAATACTTCTACAACCCTCGCTATTAAAAGTTTAGTAAATTTCGAATATTTATTTCCACTGGATATATCCTAACTTGGCAACTATGTCTGCGATTTGCAGTCACGCTCGTGGAACGCAAGTTTCTGGGTAATGTAACGTCATTGTTGCATGCAGCAACGCAGCTCATCTGGAGGCAGATAGACTCAGCACTGACAAGGAATTTACGCAAGCAAAACCACTCATGGCAAACGCCAATGCTCTGGAAGCTGGAGCTTGTTGTAATTTTACCACATTCCAAAATGCATGTAAGAACTAATGAGATTACGGTGTGCGAGTTCGAGTGGGATGTAAGGATGTGGGAGTGCATGCGAAGGCAGTTATGCAATTCAGGATTTAGCAATCCATCACCGTAATGTCATATGGGTGAAACTGTATCTTTAGTTATCGCACCTGCTTTCGGTTAAACAAAGGCATTTATTCAAAAGGGGGAATAAAAAATATTAATATTTTGCTTGGTGGTTAGTTTGGTTACAAAGGTTAGAGAGAGAAAATTAAAAAAAAAATTAACTTCTATTGAACCGAAGACATAATAACCTTCAAAAGTGCCTTTATAGCATAAAATGGTATTAAAAGATCTTTAAACTGAATTTGTTCAGTACGTTTGAATGATAGATGTAAACTATAGTCATACGATTTGAACAATTTGGAGATACCATACTCTGAATCCCGAAACTATTTCGATAATTGGTTCAAACATTTGTAAAAGTATATAGACCACAATAGAGAGTATTTTGAAAAACAATAAAGCGATTTTCGATGAATAAAACTTGTTTTTTTTTTTCTCGAATCCCGAGATTCAAAAGGCAACCTACTTAGATGGCTCTAGCAGTTAGTGGAAATCGATTTTTATATATCCAAAACGTGATGAACTTACATGCTTAAACATGACGTGGTTCGTTTCTTTTGCTCAAATACGACGATTTCGATATCAACGACCATCCGCGTGAATCGAAGAATCGAAACGGGAGACAAGAAACCGCGTCAAAGGCAAGAAGAGGTGGCTTTGATTTTGGTAGTAGCCCGCCAAGCCATTTCAAAGCAACTACATGCGTTGGGAATGATTTAGAAACAAGAAGCTTGGGTTTCTTATGACCTCCATACCAGAAGAGGCACGAAAAAGTGATGACAACGCTCGGACTCACGTTTCTAAGCCCGTTCAAACCTACCTGGAAACGCTTAAATGCAAAGTCCTACACCACTAGTCAGATATTTTCAAGTATAAGCCCGCGATAAGCACTGTGGAATACAGACAAAATAAGTAGAGTTTGAAATTATGTTATACTTGTATGGGAAGTGGAGGTGGTTCTTGGGACGGGCTGGAACACGCTTACTTTTTGCAGGGAAACATAAAGCTGAACCAAATACTTGACTTGATGACTAGTTACGGGACAAAGCCTCAGGAAAATCAACTATCAGGGATTGGTAGTCTAAGTTTAGACGTGGTGAAAAAGCGCCGAGGAAAGAGCGCCGCAATGGATGTCCAAAAGCGGTTGTTACCGACGAAAGCATCAAAAAATTTCAGAAAATATTTATGGATGACCGCATAGTGAAGTTGTTCGAGATAGCAGACACTCTAAAGATGTCAACTGAACATTTACACCATGTCATTCACGAATATTTGGGTATGAGAAAGATCAAAGCAAAGTGGGTACCGCGCGAACTCACTTTTGACTGGAAGCAACGAAGGTTGATGATTCGGAGTAGTGCAATGATGACAAAAATCCAAGATTGTGCTTCGAACTGCTTCCGCATCCACCATATTTTCCAGATCTATCCACCTGTCCTGAGATAAAAAAAATGCTCGCTTTGAAGAGTTTTTCGTGGAATATAGTGGATATTCTTGATTGAGAAATATCCACTGCGGAACGCTGTAAGCCTACAAAAGTTACAAAATATACTCTGCAAATTAATTTTTCTATCACTAAAACTCTTCCCTAAGTCTTACTCCACACTTTCAACTAATTCGAAATGAGCTTAAGGAAAGTAAAGAAAAACTTGTGCGTTAGTTGTAACTTGCACAGACAAAATAATAACCTTCGCCGGGATTAGCGGTTTTATGCACAATATAATTTGTGCTTTGCAGCATGCCTAGCAACCAAAAAGCCAAAGCTCAGTTGCTTAAATATGTGGTAATGGTAATGTGGCATAATAGAAGCCAAAAACAACTATCTGTATGTCCGAACGTAGGCGTAAAAGCTACTTAGTTGGACTAGACGAAGGAGATTTTGTAGGAATTTCGTAAAATTATTTGATTTGAAATCTCTGTTATGTACACACATTACATAAATGTATAATATATAAAATAGTGCTCTGGTAAAAGTTATTAGCTCGTAACTGCACAAAGAACAGCAGAGCCAATTTTGTAATAAGAATAACAGTAGATATGTATGTATTATGTACAGATGTTTGTCGGTTAGTTTAAGAGCTTGGTTCTTAGAACTTGTGGTCATTGTGATTTTAATGAATGGCTTGTTTGATGGACTAGAAATTCCTTCAAAAGCCTTGTAGTGAATTTTTAATGAAAATGTAATAATTTTATTTTATACAAGAAGAAGAGAATAATTTTGTTTTACTTGAGTATAGTATATACACACATAGATTTTTTAATGAAAAATTTAATGAGTATCTTTTCTAAAAGATTTGAAGAAATATATAAAGGGTGATCCTTACTTTTTTAAAGGAACTTTTATCTTTTCAGGTTTGTTATCATTCGAATGAACATTATTTCGCATTTATTTTTTGGAGATTATCTTTTTCAAGTGTTGGCCGCGGCTAATTCTCAGATGGTTCATCCATTAAGTCACAAGCTTCAATATCAGGCATCAAATAGTCGGTTATTATGGCGCGATAACGTTCGCCATTGATGGTTACGTTCTCATCGGCAAAATTTTGGAAAAAATATGGACCAAAAAAATATTCCAACGTACCACAAACCATACCAAACCGTTGTTTCTTCTCGATGAAAGGACAGCTCTGGAATTTCTTCAGTTTATTCTTCGTTCCAAATATAAAAATAGACCTCACCGCTGAACAAAATTTGCCTCGAAAATGTCGAATCTTCTTGAAACTTTTCAAGAGCTCATTGAGTGTCGCTTGGGAAGGTCAGCGGCTGAACAAGAATAAAATGACAGATTAACACGACTCCTGCGTGATCTGTCAAAAAACGCGATTGAAAAAAGTACTTCTACTTGGATCACCCTTTAGTTTCCAGTACAGTTTCACTCTAAGAATATATTATTATTTCAATAAATAAAATATATTCTGATTGAGGCTGATTGAGGCTGACTGCGCTATAAGGATGGTTTCGGTCCAACAAGAAGCGGGAGGAGTGGGCGCTCTCGTGCTCTTTCTTTGTTCAGAATATGAAATAAATTATTTAAAGATAAAAGATAAAAAATATATTTCAATTCAAACACCCCGATATATTCGTCTCTCTTCGACACGTTATTATTTCGTTTGGAATGTCGAGTTCTGTCAAAGAACGGTAGCGTGAGAAGAGGAGGGAAGAGAGAGACGAGTTTTCCACAAAAGAAAAAAGGGGAAGAAAGACATGAAGACAAATATCTTGAGATGCTGACTAGCAAGAGTTCGGCCCGAAAATTTTAACAGAAGTCAGGGCAGCAAACAAATGATTTCAATTCCGGAACCGGCTTCTATATCTCGTAAAGACGGGAATGGCAGACACACAGGGCACACTCAGAGTATGGAGAAACGACACATGAAGAAAAAAGTTTGTGAAAAAGTTGTAAGGTGGAAAGACGCATGTTCCAGTTGGTAAGAATGATTTTTTTCGGATGAATACGTGCCTAATAATTGGAATACGCGTGAGCTCTGACCTATTCGCAAGAAGGAAGATCCTGTGGTCTGCGCAAATTTTCGCGGGATCGGAAGCCTTCTTTATATCGTACATAGAGATCTTTCGACAGTATTGTGTGAAAGACCCATCATAAATAACCTGATTGGACCTTATCAGTATAGCTTCAGACCATGCAAATCCACCACAGATGACATTTTCACAGTACGACAAATCCTGGACACCTATCACCTATTTGCCTACTTCAAAAGCTGTTTTCGACGACACTGATATCTCCTCTTGCATCCTCGCAATTTAGCTCGCCTTCAACCGGTATTTTTTTAGACTACCAAGAGGGTACTTGGTCTAAGACCGGAAGCCGAGAGCTTGAGTTATTTATAAAAGAATCGTTTCTGGCGACTCTCAAGTGAAGGGCGCTCAGAGAGCTCAGGATCGGGAAGAAACTCTTCGAGCCGCGTTCTTCAGACAGGATAAGAAAGCGAAGCAATCAAACAAACAGTCGTCGCACTTGCAACTTGGCTCCCACGTCACAGTTAGCAGTCTTAACTTCGATGTCGACTGTCTTGGAGCCTGCTTTAACCCCAACAACATAGTCAGCCACGAAAGCCAACGTAGTACTTTTGCTAACAGGTGCTACTTCAGACTGAGTATGCAATTGCGATGTAAAGTCCTACCTCGATGAACAAAGACCAAATTCCACAAATCACTCACTACTCCCGTCTTGCTATACGGCGTAGAGGCACGGACGATGACGACATCTGATGAGTCGACGTTAGGAGTTTTCGAAAGAAAGGCTCTGCGGAAGCTTTTTGGCCTTTGCGCATTGGCAACGGCGAGTTATATGACGATATTGACATAGTTCAACGAATTAAGAGACAGCGGTTCCGCTGACTAGGTCCTGTCGTCCGAATGAAAGAAAACACTCCAGCTCTGACAGTATTCGACGCAGTACCCGTCGCGGGAGAGGTCAAGCGGAGAACTTGGACTCGGCTTTAACAACGTATGCGGTGTCTACGACCCGAAATGAGAAAGCACTGAGAGCATTCGAGAAAATTGCTCTTCGCCAGATCTTTGAAGTCATCCTCGTGAGCGATGACTATCGAAGGAAATCAACCAAGAAAAATATGAGCTATACGCTGGCGTGAATATAAAAAGGCGCATTAAAAATCAACAAATGCGATGGTGCTCTAGAAAAAAGCTCCTTCAACTCGGGAACTTCATGGGTGAACAACGGTAGCTGAAGTACTCTCGTTTCCAATAGAAGGACCAAGTGTAAACGACCTGTATATACTTGGGATGTGCTACTGCCGTAACCTCGCAGAGGATGGATTTATCTGGTTAAGTTTCATGTTCTCGGCCTCGACCGACCTACGGTTGCAGGATTGCAATGTCTATACAGTTTCTGAAATTATTTACGATTTTCTGTGAATTTTTTCAGACAAAACATAATACATATATATACATATGTTCATTATGATGAGTTGAGTCGATTTAGCCATGTCCGTCTGTCAGTCCGTCCGTCTGTCTGTATATATACGAACTAGTCTCTCAGTTTTTAAGATATCCTTTTGAAATTTTGCAAACGTCATTTTCTCTTCAAAAAGCTGCTCATTTGTCGGAACGGCCGATATCGGACCACTATAACATATATCTGCCTTATAAACTGAACGATCGGAATCAAGTTCTTGTATGGAAAACTTTCACATTTGACAAGATATATTCACGAAATTTGGTATATATTATTTTCTAAGGCAACAATGTAATCTCCGAAGAAATTGTTCAGATCGGTTAACTATAACGTATAGCTGCCATACAAATTGAACGATCGGAATCAAGTTCTTGTATGGAAAACTTTTACATTTGACAAGATATATTCACGAAATTTTGTATATATTATTTTCTAAGACAACAATGTATTCTCCAAGGAAATTATTCAGATCGGTTAACTAGAGCATATAGCTGTCATACAAAGGAACTATCGGAATCAAATGTTGTATGGCAAACTCCGTCATTTGACGAGAAATCGTCAAGGGAACTTCATCAAGCATACTTTCAGATCACATTTATTTTAATTGAAATAATACAAGTTGTATCAGCCGAGTGAATATTTTATTGCTTTCAATCCATTCCCTACATATACATACGTAATACACTTATGTAACTCGCCGCTATGTCTACAACCGCCAACATCCCGTATATATTTACTCACCGTTATCCTTACTATTATTATTATCGTTATTATTAGAGCTCATTGTCGTCAACAGGCATTTTGTCGTCAGCACTCGCTTGCATATGAACTTTTATTGAATATCGCCCCAACTGTTTTCTTACTCGCCTCTTTTTTTTTGTTTGCTAAACAACAACTTCGTGTGCAATTTTTACATGTCACATGAATGTCAGGCAATGAGCAACAACAACAAGCTACTACAACAACATAATAACAACAATAATATCAAAGGACAAGAATCACAATTAAATTCCACCCTCAATGTGCCACAATGCTGTTGCTTATACGCCCTGTACGTCCTGTACGACAAGCTGCCCAGCAACAACAAGCATACACACACTTATACGCCCACATTGTGTTGTGTCTATCGGCAACAGACAATGTGGCACATTGCAATGTCATCATTCGCCTACTGGGTCAGCGTGTTTGTCTGGCTGTGGTCATACTCAAATCGTGGCGCTGAGCTGGCGATGGACCAACGTGGGCGCAAGCAGCAGAATGTATATACGAGTACATACTTATGTACGTGTACGTGTAAATAGGTATGTGCCTAAGCGCACAAGTGTAGCTAATTACAGTAACAAGTATAGATTTGTGTATATATATGCATGCCGTCCGATATTTATATGTTTATCATATGGAGACATGTGCTCTATCTTTGCACTCTAGAGAGAAATCTACTCTGCTCAATGTTCGACCTGCGGCGAATATTTCACTCCAATTTCTGCAGCAGTTAATGGTGTTGAACTAATTCTTTGTAGGAAAGTAAAGGTTTTGCCTTGATTCTCTTTGATTTTTTCACATTTGTTATGAAGCACGAATTTTTACAAAGAATGTTGCGGAGAAATTTTTATAAGCACAGCTGGTTTTCTACAATAATTCCCACAAAAATTTTTGAAAATATTCGTTAGATTCTTCAAAAATAGTAGAGTTTTTTATGAGTCACCTACTTTTTATACCCAGACCAAGATAGAGTATGGCGGCCACACAAGCTGATCGAAAACACGTTCTTGTATGAAAAACCTTCATGAAATTTGGCACTAATTTCTAATAAATAGAAATTGATATCTCGACAAAAGCAAGCTGGAACTCGGTGGTCTTGTGAACACGTGTCTATACTCGATCACATGCAAAACTTAGTGTGGATTTTTTATGCGTCCAAGAAGAGAGAACAGCAAACGAACTAATACATTGTTTGGAACGCGAGAAGGATCATAAAGCAGTCTTTCAAATTTGACACAGACCGCTTATTTTGTAATGCCTTGCACGTCAAGAAAAATCAAGGAATTCTTTTCTCTCAAAATCTTTAAGGACTCATGCTATAGGCTCTGTCGGTTTCGGGAGATGTTCATAGGTTCATGGGGTTATTGAAAATTGGATAATTATTCTTCTTCTTTACAGACTATATACGAAGATACAGCAGAGCTAACACTAGTGCACAAGTCCTTTCTTCTTTTCGACATTTGGGACCAATTCGAGATACCAAGTGCAGCCATGTTCTTCTAAACTTGATTTCTCCAACTTCTCGTTTTCCAGTGGAGTGCTCTGAATGGAATACTTTCAGAGCTGAAGTGTTCCCATCCATTAAGACGACATGACCTAGCCAGCGTAGCCTCTGACTCCTGATTCGCTGAACTATGTCAATGCCGTCTTATATCTCGTCCAGCTCATCGTTCCAGCGACTACGGTATTTGCCGTTACCAAAGCACAAAGGTCCATAAGTCTCCCGCAGAACTTTTCACTCGAAAACTCTGTAAGAAGCTGTTGCACACTCCTTATCAGTTCTTCGCCGTTGGGCCGGCGGTCCCTGCCGCTTTGTTGTTCTTCAAGCGGGCAATTGCTATTCGAACCTCATAATAATCTTCCATTGGAACATATATTCCATCGTCATCGATTGGGGAATCGGCTTTGCCATCTACAGATGTTACACTTTGTTTACGAAATGTGATAATTCACTTATAAAATATTAAGGAAAATTTCTACTTTGTGATTTCTAACATAATCGTATTTTAAATTTTGCATATCAATAATTAAAATTATAGACTCTGTAGCACTAAAATGGTATCAGTTCATAACTAGAGCATTTTTGTCCAGAGTAATCCCTAAATTGCTACATATAATCACTCACATCAATTCTTCGTACAATAAAACTTTTTTTATTAGCTTAAAAAAATTATATATTTTTTTTTTTTAATTCCCACTTAATCATTGGTGAATAATCGTGTTGAATCAGTGTCATTAAATTTGAATGGAAAGAAAATGCGTCAATCAATTCATTAAAAAGTCAGAACAAATATGAAATATATGTACATACAAGTATATGAAAAACTGGCTTCATTCAAAAAAAAATTCAAATATTATAGATATGATTGATGCATTCACGATACACAAATGAGGGAGGTCCGAAGTTCGAGTGCAACCGAGAGTTAATAATATTCATGTCTGGCTTATGAATTTAACCTTCGTGACTTATTTAGATATCTTATTTATTAACCGAAATATCAAACATGTTCACTATACCAGTAATCTCAACGACATGGTTCGAGTTCTTACAAGTTTCAATGATTTGTTCAAACCAAAATTCGCACAGCAGAGGTCACTGCTTTAGCAGTTTTGGAGTTACTTAAAAATAATTTTCAAAACATTCTGAAACCACGCACGAATTATGTAACCGTTAGGTAACCTATTATACTTTGTGCAACCAGTTTCCGATGGCGTGAGTGTATAATATCTACATATACGCTGGCAATAAAGCATATCACAAAAACTCTGTCATATTTATTATTTTCCAAAAGATTAATTTGAAAGATTACTGTGTAATCAGAAAACCTTTTAGCTTACATTTTAATGCGCAAATACATAAAAAGCTTGTGAATATTTGGGGTTTTTTTTGTAACTTTCATATGATGAACTGTATATTTACTTTTAATTCCACTTTTAAAGCAAAACAACATGAAGAACATCATGCGCTATTATTTTTGGCGTATTTAATCCATTAAAGCTGTAAAAGTAAATCAAAGCAAATGAAATATTCGAATGCTGACGCATTTGATTAATGAATTTTTCACAAATAAGTCAGAAATTGTTAGGGTCATAGCGGTCATAAAGCATAGTTCTTTTCAAAGTATTTTTAGTAATTTTTGGCGTGAAACTTCTCCTCCTTCCAAATAGGAACGAATTTTTGTGGTTATCCCGTGGAAGTTGACGATATGCGTCGGTCTCTTTGACTAAACAGCTCAGAGCAAAAGTTGAAGTTTTTTAGGGGTCTCTCGGTATCCGAGTATCTGCAACTAAGTGCTATCCTAGTGAAAGAGAAACGGTAGAAGTAACTTGTATTGATCGTTTATTTGATAAACATTTGAAGGGCTTGAAATAAGAATTCAAATAAAGTTGCCAATCATCTGATAAGCACTACAAGAGCTTTAAAAGTAATTATGCGGTGATAACTTCACAAGAGTTTAGCGATAAATCACGGAAGATAATACACAGTGCCTGAAGGGAGCAAGCAGCGAAATGTCGAACTGAAAACACCTATAGAAACGGTTGAAACAATCAAACGTGTAACTAAAATACAGGTAATTCTCCACAAACTGGAAACGCGAGTCTGCTTCTGTGGCACCACAACCGTGCAACCGTAGGTCGATCTGAGCCGAGAACATGAAACTTCACCAGTTGTCTCTATCCTTTGCGAGGTAACGCCAGTGGTAAATTCCAAAATCATACTGAACGCTATACATTTGGTTCTTTCATTGAATGCGAGGACCCGTCAACTACAATTGTTCACCCATAGGTCTCAAATCGAAGGCGCTTTTCGCTGGAGCCTCATCTTACATGTGAACGACATGACTATATGTATGTACTTATCACCGTATAACGCTTACAGTTCGTGTTACATCTTCTTCGATACTTATCGCTTAAGCGGACGGCTCCAAAGATCTTGGGAAGAACAGTTCCTTCGAATGCTCCTAGTGCTTTCTCATCTCGTGTCATCATCGTGCAGGCGACGGCAATATTGAGAGACTTATAGAGCGCAATTTTTGTTCGTCAAGAGGGCGAACTGCTTATCAATGGCTTACTGATGCTAAAGTAGCACCTATTGGCAAGATCTCCAGGCATAGATTTTTAGTGCAATTTTGACAGATTCCGAGATATATAGAGTTCTTAATTTTTACAATATATAGCTGCCTGGTACTTCCCAAGACGCAAGGAATGTTTGTATGTAGTCTCCAAGTACGTTGTCTTCCACTCGTTCACCACAAGAGCAACCTTTTTCGCTTCTTTTTTTTAATATTCGGTGCCTAAAAGTTCTGTCGAAAGCGGCTTTGAAATCGACAAAAATGTGATGCGTATGAATTTGTTTGTCAATGGTCTTCTCCACGATTCCAACGCGACAGACCTACAATTCGCCATATATAAAACTTAGATTAAGAGAGGTAAATACTTTGCTCTCGTCTGAGTCTGGCGGTACGAAAGCCCTAAACTTTACCTCCTAATGAGGGAGTAAAATGTCTGTTCTGATATTAAAGAGACTACTTCATTCTTTAAGACAGAAAAAACTAAAGTGTTGTGATATCTTCCAGTTTCGGACGAGCAAACTTTCAAGCCGGACATGTTCTATGAAACACTAATGAATCTATTAAAGGAACATTGTATCCGCAAAACAATATTAGGAGAGAACCTAAAATTTTAAGACAGGTCAGAATACGTAAGCTCCGCAACTGTATTGCAATGAATGAATGAATAATACTAAGGTTCAGTTAGGTTAAACTGGTAGGCCAAAAAGACACGCATAGACCACTTTGGGTAATTTTGCGATATGTTCGATGAAACTCAGTTCCTAGGTCCAAGAGAAGTAGTCATCCTATAGAATGCCTGCGCTTGACTCGAATTTTAACAGACACCTCAGCCTCACTATCGATATCTTCTCCAGTACATCATACCGTGAGGACTCCAGATGCTAAATACTAATAGATATATATAATAGGGTGATTAAAAAAAAATTTTTTTTGCGATTCGTACTCGGAAAAATAAGTTCCTAGACACCTCTAGGAAAGCCTCTCAAATCGAAAAATTATAACAGACCATTTTTATAGAGCAGTAAATTTCCTACAAAACTATGAGTTTCATCATTCAAAATATTTTTTTTTTTTATTGAGTTATAAAATTAATAAGAAAAAAAGAATTTTTCCAAAAAATAATCAAACTTTAACTGTTAATATCTCTTAAACGGTTGGGTCTACGAAAACATCATAGAAGACCTTTTTTGTAGAACATTCAATTTCCTACAAAATCTAAGGAATAAGATATTTTTTCAAGTAGTTGGAAGCGAGATATAAATTTTTCTATCTGATAATAAGAAAAAATAGAAAACTCTATGTACTAGGATGACCTTCTCGTTACAATTAAAAACTCATATTTGGAGAAGCTTTCTCAGAGGTGTCTAGGAACCTATTTTTTCGAGTACCAATCGAAAGAAAAAATTTTTTTTTTATTCACCCTAATATGCAAATTCAGAAATAACATCTCGAACGGCACAGCTCGCTATTTAAAAATTTTTGAGAATTTTTCTGTTGCGTTCTTATCGTTGATGTTTCAAAAGCCAAACCGCAGTACTTTGGAAGCAATCAATTTATGTATTATTAATATATTATTATAATGAAAGAAGTCACACTAAACACTCATAAGGCATTTTGTGACACACAAATGCGCACAAGACTAATTAATATTACACAACACAACATTTGCAGATGATTTTATACTCCACTTTCCTAGATGCTGCCAGTAGCACACCCATAACTATAGCTTTAGTGAAATGTCAGCGGCATTGACGCCACTAGCTTTGTGGAGCTTAGCGAAGTGTTCGTGTGTGGCAACATAATGAAATTTATGACATTTTCAGCATTAAAAGCAGCTGAAGCGGCAACAAAACAGTGGCGGCGCCAAAGGGAGTGTATTCAGTATAATTACACCTGCAAGTAAAGTCCAATGAGAAATGAAATGAAAGGGAGGGGTTAGAAAAGTAGTAAGTGTAGCAGCGCCAGGAACTTGATTCCGATCGTACAGTTTATACAACAGCTATATGCTATAGTGAACAGATAACGCCGGTTTCGACAAATGATCAGCTTCTAGGAGAGAAAAGTAAGTGAGCAAAATATTAGAAGATATCTCAAAAACTCGGAAGCTGATTCGCATATATACAGATGGACAGTCGCATAGGTAGACAGATAATGCTAAATCGACTCAAGCTGTCATGCTGATATTTTATATAGACATGTTATGGGGTCTTCAACTTTTCCTTCTGTGTATTACAAACTTTGTGGTTAGCTATAAGAGCCATCCGTACGGTGAGCTTGCAGCTGCAGCTGTCTCATTATTTCATTGTGACTCCATGCAAGTGGGCGCCACGTACTCCCATGAAAATACCGTGAGGAGCTGTGAAAATCGCAGGCAGATTGCACTTTTAGTACCGTCTATAATGCGGGTGCTTTAGGAAAACAGATGCGCAGCAGCGTGTGGAAGAAAGAAAGACAGGAAGGTGTTGCAAATATTCGCATTTAATTGCTGCATTGTCAGCATTTTATATCCTGTGCTCGTTGCTATTTTTTGCGAGGCTCGCTTTTAAGGCGTAAAGGGCTTTTAAATTTAGTTTTTACATAACCCACTTTCGTTTTAATGTATGGACGGATTCAAGGTACATACATAAAAAACTACTTGAGTGGGGAAAGTGAGAAAATATGCAAAGACTTTTTACTAAAAAAATACATAAAATCTAAATTCTCTGAACAACTCGAGCTCTTCGTGTGCAGTAGGTGATTGTTTGACTGCTAGTAATTCTGATGATTTGATTGTGCGTCCGAAGTCTGGTCGGAGTACACTATATGCCGTCGTCATTATCAAAGAATGACCTCTTGTTGTTTCTAGAAAGCGGCTTCGCTTCAAGCACCCTAAAATCTGAGGGTTGTTGATGATCGCTATGTATTCAGTGAGGGAGAGTGTCAAGCTCCTAGCAGAGGAGAAGCGAAAAATGTAGCAGAGATAGCTGTTTTCGAACATATGGCATCGATTCCATTGCCTGACGTCAATATCGTACAAAGCGTATAAGGTGATGGATGGAGTCTTTTAGGACGCTAACCTGTGGATTCCCGAATTCAATTGTTGTTTACTTAAAATTTTGACCTCGATAAAGTACGAATGACGGTTGACGGTGCAGATAGTTTGAGGTCTACCTCTTTAGCACTAGAAGAACTCGAATTAAAATTTTGTATATTAAGTAATGGAAATGACCAAACACTTGTATATCCTATCTTAAAATTGACATGTGACACTAAACTAATTGAACGCTATTTTCACACCTTTGCATTAGGCGAAATTTCCACTAATCAAATCTTCAGTGGAAAAATGATTTCAATACGAATTCTAGCCAATTTCAGATAAATTTATAAAACAGTTACGAACCAAACTATAACTGCATGAGCTTACTTTCCATTTTACTTATTTATTAGGAACACTTTTGTATGAATTTCAGTGAATTTATATACATAAATAAGATATTTATTGCAAATACAATAGCCGCATATAACCGACAACCAAAAGCCTTATAACTTCACATTATAACAATGTTTATTTTACTTTTTATGCCTTTTTTTGTTAGAAACTTTCAATAGTCCAACTGAAATGAAATATGCTTAAATGTGAATCGCAGCACAAACTTCACAAATTGCAAACCCAAGAATTCTCCCCGAAATTGAAGCAATGAAAGTGAACCACAACAGAAAATGGGAAGCAACAAATTGCATAACTGAAGCCAAAAAAAATTATGAGTACAGAATAAACGTAAAGTGCTTGAGTGTTAAAACTATTTCAATAAACCGAAAGTTGGAAGAAGGTATATCGAGCACGAAGGTGAAATTTTACTGTAAATTAAATAATTTTGATTAGTTTTGGCAATAAAATGAATGCAAAACTGGTGTTTCCAGTGTGAGATTTTGGATAAGTTGTCGTTTTTTGATAAATAAAATTTTATAGAAAAGAATAAATGGAAAAACAAGAAAAAACGTTAACTTCGGTTGCACCGAAGCTAAATACCCTTCACAGGTGCATTTCTGTTAGTAACTATGTGTCCAGTTTGTATAGAAGCTATATGCTATAGTAACTCGTTCTGAACAATTTCTTGGGAGATTACATTGTTACCTTAAAAAATAATCTATACCAAATTTCGTGAATATATCTCGTCAAATGTTAAAGTTGTCCATACAAGGACTTGATTCCGATCGTTCAGTTTGTATGGCAGCTATATGCTATAGTTAACCGATCTGAACAATTTCTTCGGATATTACATTGTTGCCTTAGAAAATAATATATACCAAATTTCGTGCATATATCTTGTCAAATGTGAAAGTTTTCCATACAAGGACTTGATTCCGATCGTTCAGTTTGTATGGCAGCTATATGTTATAGTTAACCGATCTGAACAATTTCTTCGGATATTACATTGTTGCCTTAGAAAATAATCCATACCAAATTTGGTGATGATACATTGTCAAATGCGAAAGTTTTCCATACAAGAACTTGATTCCGATCGTTCAGTTTGTATGGCAGATATATGCTATAGTCAACCGATCTGAACAATTTCTTCGGAGACTACATTTTTGCCTTAGAAAATATTATATACCAAATTTCGTGAATATATCTTGTCAAATGTGAAAGTTTTCCATACAAGGACTTGATTCCGATCGTTCAGTTTGTATGGCAGCTATATGTTATAGTTAACCGATCTGAACAATTTTCTCGGATATTACATTTTTTCCCTAGAAAATAATCCATACCAAATTTGGTGATGATACATTGTCAAATGCGAAAGTTTTCCATATGAGAACTTGATTCCGATTGTTCAGTTTATATGGCAGCTATATGCTATAGTGGTCCGATATCGGCCGTTCCGACAAATGAACAGCTTCTTGAAGAGAAAATGACGTTTGCAAAATTTCAAAAGGATATCTTAAAAACTGAGGGACTAGTTCGTATATATACAGACAGACGGACAGACGGACAGACAGACGGACATGGCTAAATCGACTCAGCTCAACATCCTGATCATTTATATATATACTTTATAGGGTCTCCGACGCTTCCTTCTGGGTGTTACAAACGTCGTGACAAAGTTAATATACCCTGTTCAGGGTATAAATATTGTTCATGTTGTATTTTATTTTATTTTATTTATGTTTTCTTACCTTTTTTATATTTCGTTTATTTTTTATTGTATTTTATTTACTTTATTTTATTCTATTCTATTTTATCTATCTTTTCTTACCTTTTTTATATTTCATTTATTTTTTATTGTATTCTATTTACTTTATTTTATTCTATTCTATTTTATTTATGTTTTCTTCCTTTATTTTTTTATAATTAATTTAATTTTATTTTATTTTATTTTATTTTGTTTTATTTTATTTTATTTTATTTTATTTTATTTTATTTTATTTTATTTTATTTTATTTTATTTTATTTTATTTTATTTTATTTTATTTTATTTTATTTTATTTTATTTTATTTTATCTATGTTTTCTTACCTTTTTTACATTTCATTTATTTTTTATTGTATTCTATTTACTTTATTTTATTCTATTCCATTTTATCTATGTTTTCTTCCTTTATTTTTTTATATTTTATTTTATTTTATTCTATTCTATTCTATTCTATTCTATTCTATTCTATTCTATTCTATTCTATTCTATTCTATTCTATTCTATTCTATTCTATTCTATTCTATTCTATTCTATTTTATTCTATTTTATCTGTGTTTTCTTACCTTTTTTATATTTCGTTTATTTTCTATTGTATTTTATTTACTTTATCTTCTTTATTTTCATTCATTTTATCTATGTTTTCTTCCTTTATTTTTTTATATTTAGTTCAATTAATTTAATTTAATTTTATTTTATTTTATTTTGTTTTATTTTATTTTATTTTATTTTATTTTATTTTATTTTATTTTATTTTATTTTATTTTATTTTATTTTATTTTATTTTATTTTATTTTATTTTATTTTATTTTATTTTATTTTATTTTATTTTATTTTATTTTATCTGTGTTTTCTTACCTTTTTTATATTTCGTTTATTTTTTATTGTATTTTATTTACTTTATTTTATTTTATTTTATTAAAATTTTTTTATTTTATTTTTTATTATTTAATTTATTTTTTATTTTCTTTTGCATTTCTTTAATTTATTCTACTTCATTTCATTGTATTATTTCGAGTTTTCAGTTAATCTCCTTTCGCCAGTTTTCCGTATATTTTTATCGAATTCATTAAAGAGTAAAATAGTTTTTAGCTTCTCGCCTCAATTGAGAGTTCTCCCTTATTCATATGCTTATATGTAGTATATCTCTTTCTGTCACCGCATACTAAGTCTTATCTATTTCTAGTTATTTGAACCACATCAGTAGTTCAGCTTAGCTGCTAGAGGCTTCTTCATTTAATAAGTAAACTTAATCCTTCAATCTCTCGTATTCAGGGAATACAACTTTTGCTCGCATGGCATATTGTGTCCTAAAGACTAGCGAGTTCGTACAGTTTGAACAGTTTGAGGCATTCATGTGTGAGTTTGAATAACCAAACTGAGTGCGGCATTAGATAGTGCCAAGTAACTGAGAGCTTTAGTGAATTTGAAAAGTATAAGGAAGATCGAAGGAATAGTAGTTCCTGCCGAACGTAAGAATAATATACGAGAACAAGGTTACAGACACAAAGTGCGAATTGATTACAAAAAATTAAATACTTATAATTAAATACCTTAAAATTACCAGAAAATTACCTAAATATATGATATGGTTTTGCACACTCTTTTTAGAACGAACACATATTATACCAGCGACCACAATGCTTTTAACACACTGTAGATAACATATATATATTCTCGTATGTAATATTTTCCATTGGAAATCTAACACACCGAATTAGCTGAAAATTGGCAGACAATAAGCCGCAATTGACTTACAGCCACAATTTACAATAAATCACCAAGTAATGCATTACCTACATATGAAAAGCACAAAAACAGCCACAACATCGACTACAATAAAATTTATGGCGTTATAATTTTTTGCTCGCTATGCTGCGAGTTCTTCTTGCTTTATAGCTCGCACATTCTTTGACTTGAAACCGATTTGTTAGACAAGAGTGACGGTGCAAAAATGCTCAAAGCTGCTGCCAGGTGGCTGACAGACAAGTTAAGCAAATATAAATCACCATTTTGTGGAAAATTTTCAAAAAGAGTTTGCAAAGCAATTATATAAAATTGATTTCGGTTGTTATACAGACAAATATACATAACAACATAGGTATTTGAACGAATTTATGCAAGCGTTTATTTCCTGTATAAATTTGTATACGCATATACAAATACATGCATGTATGTATGTATGTGTTTGTGTTTATGTGGAAATTTTTGATTTTATCTCAAAATTGAAAACTCAAATTTGGTTTGCTAAATAGGCCTTTTATTGTAAACAAATCTGCTTATTTTCATATTGTTACTGTCTTTCCCGGTCCACAAATATATGTATATGTACATTCTACCTCATCTATTGTCTCCTTACATCCTGCTAGCCTAACATATATATATATTTAAATTCAATATTTATGCGTTGGTTAAGTTAGCATATTCTTCTTCTTCTTAATTGGCGTAGACACCGCTTACGCGATTATAGCCGAGTTAACAACCGCGCGCCAGTCGTTTCTTCTTTTCGGTTCAGTGGTTTCGGTTGCAGCGTACATAAGGAGCTGTCTGTTGTGATTGCAGCTTCTCGACGTCGAACATTCCTTGTGTTTGTTGACTTGCGTTTTTTGCGGCAACACGATAGTGACCCGAGTCGATGTTAGGACTTCGGAGCGTACGCACGTCTAAAACACTGGAGACGTGTCTTCCGTCGATCACAACATAATCGATCTGGTTAGTGGTATTTCGATACGGAGACAGCCAGGTAGCTTGTTGAATTTTTCTTTGCTGGAATCTAGTACTACATATGACCATGTTTCGGGCCCCGGCGAAGTCTAGAATCTAGATATATTCAAAATATATTATAAGTTTCAGTTTTAAAGCGTTAATAATTCTTATGATTTCCCTGTTTCAAGACCGATTTATTTTCTCAGTTGTTTATCTATTCTTCACAAAATAACTTTAAATACTCAACTATCAACATGAAAGTTTCATATTTAAGCTTAAAAATGTATGCTAAAAACTAAAAATTGCTCATTTATCTCACCAACAGAATAATTAATAAATTAATAACGTTTCAAATTCACCATTTGTTGCAATAAAAATAGTATAACTATCAATTCACACTGTAAATGCGCTCAAAAACCGTAATGCCGCGTTCATTTTTAATCAAATTCAGCCATTAGCGTAAAATTCAGCGTAAATTTTAAAACTTTAGTTATTTTAATACAAAAATTATAATGCAACTCACCAATGCCATGCAATAATGAAAGGTCAAACCGGCAGCACTCACTTTAATTATCGCTAACTGCAGCACACGCACAACTGCATAAACTGTTGCCAGTGAACCACATTTATAATTCAGAGGCATATAGAGTATCGAGGAAAATCCACAATGTTTTCACAATGCAAATTAGTATTTAACAAATAATTCAGCTTAATGAACCAATATTTCGTTTATAATAACATTGCAGCATTCAACTAGTGTAATATCACTCATACGCCATGTACGCCACACTTCCACAAACTAGAACAACCAAAGCTAATGAATGCTTTCGGCGAATTTATGCATTCCAAAAATTACTACAACCGCAAATCACATTGATCTGACAGCATTGTTGTAGGCTAACAGCACTTCGGCTATGATGGCTGTCAGCACATACATACAGGCTTGCATACATACATACCTATGCTAATGCAGCATTTGTAGACCATAATATACGGAATGAATATTTCAATTGTGAATAGTTATGTTACGCATTTTAAGCCTTGTGAATTTGTAGGCAAATATTAACTTATGGCTGGACCACATTTTTTCGAACTATTATACTTCGAACATTCGTGTACGTCGAATTATTTGAAATCCTGCAGCTAGGAATGCAATTTTGACAGAAAAAACAAATTACAATTGAACTGTTCGACAATTCAATTAAGGTTCAGAGAATAGAGAACTCATCCAAACTGAGGCAGGATTTAGTTTGACTAAATGTAGGCGTTGCAGTACCCATAAAACAGACACCCATAAATCAATTCGTCTTGTCATTCTGATAAGTTTGACATATGTATATAATCTTGCCCTTAAGGTATAGCATCTCTTACTTAAAGTTAACTGAAATCGGGTGATATCGGGTGATCGAATATGTGGATATACATATGTGCTTAAGCTCGACTTTCCACCAAAAATATCGGTCAGTCTTTTGAAAATTTTATGATATGAAAACCAGCTCAACCGATGTCTTTTGATGCGCTGAACTATGTCACTTGCCTGAAACCCTTGATTGGTATCCAACGGCTCGGAGATGTTTTTTTCCGATCCGAAGGAGCACTTGGTGTTGCTCAACTTCAGCTCACACAGCCGTATTAGTTTTCGGAAATTTCAAAGATTTAGACATAGCGAATAGAGGCAGTTCCTTTTCGTACTGTCGAAAGCTTCTTTAAAATCGAGGAAGAAGTGGTGCGCGTGGATCTTCCTTCATGGTAAAAATCTGCCCGACAGCAGAGTTTTCAGATCATGATACGCCGTAATCAATTTGTTGGCGGTGATCTTTAGTTTTACACAAAAAATATGCGATATTAAGGAGGCTTATCCTACAGTGATGGGCGCAGATTGTGAGGACTACCCCTTTTTTTGAATTGGACAGAGCACACTTAGGTTCCAATCAACGGGCATGTTTAATCTGACCATATCTTGCAAAGAAGCTGATACAAGGGACCTTATCAGTTATTAGCCGCCGTATTTGAACAGCTCGTCCAATAATAAAGGGTTTTTTTTTTAAGGTTTATAACTTTTTTTAAAAAAAAAACGCATAAAATTTGCAAAATCTCATCGGTTCTTTATTTGAAACGTTAGATTGGTTCATGACATTTACTTTTTGAAGATAATTTCATTTAAATGTTGACCGCGGCTGCGTCTTAGGTGGTCCATTCGGAAAGTCCAATTTTGGGCAACTTTTTCGAGCATTTCGGCCGGAATAGCCCGAATTTCTTCGGAAATGTTGTCTTCCAAAGCTGGAATAGTTGCTGGCTTATTTCTGTAGACTTTAGACTTGACGTAGCCCCACAAAAAATAGTCTAAAGGCGTTAAATCGCATGATCTTGGTGGCCAACTTACGGGTCCATTTCTTGAGATGAATTGTTGTCCGAAGTTTTCCCTCAAAATGGCAATAGAATCGCGAGCTGTGTGGCATGTAGCGCCATCTTGTTGAAACCACATGTCAACCAAGTTCAGTTCTTCCATTTTTGGCAACAAAAAGTTTGTTAGCATCGAACGATAGCGATCGCCATTCACCGTAACGTTGCGTCCAACAGCATCTTTGAAAAAATACGGTCCAATGATTCCACCAGCGTACAAACCACACCAAACAGTGCATTTTTCGGGATGCATGGGCAGTTCTTGAACGGCTTCTGGTTGCTCTTCACCCCAAATGCGGCAATTTTGCTTATTTACGTAGCCATTCAACCAGAAATGAGCCTCATCGCTGAACAAAATTTGTCGATAAAACACATTTCGAACCGAACACTGATTTTGGTAATAAAATTCAATGAATTTCCCCAAGGGTTTGGGCTCTTTTAAAATTTTTAAGTCTGATATCGTGATGAAATGTGATATGCATATGTGCTTAAGCTCGACTTTCCACCAAAAATATCGGTCAGTCTTCGAAATATGTATATGATATGAAAACCAGCTCAGGCGATGTCTTTTGATGCGCTGAACTATGTCACTTGCCTGAAACCTTGATTGGTATCCAACGGCTCGGAGATGTTCTTTCCGATCACGAAGGAGCACTTGGTGTTGCTCAACTTCAGCTCACATAGCTGTATTAGTTTTCTGGAATTACAGCGTTCAGACATAGCGAATAGAGGCAGTTCCTTTTCGTACTGTCGAAAGCTTCTTTAAAATCGAGGAAGAAGTAGTGCGTGTGGATCTTCCTTTATGGTAAAAATTCTGTCCGACTGTAGATTTTCCAGGTCATGATACGGCGTAATCAATTTGTTGGCGGTGATCTTTAGTTTCATACAATATATGCGATATTAAGCAGGCTTATCCTACAGTGATTGGCGCAGATTGTGAGGATTACCTTTTTATGAATTGGACAGAGCACACTTAGGTTCCAATCATCGGGCATGCTTTAATCTGACCATATCTTTCAAAGAAGCTGATACAAGCACCTTATCAGTTATTAGCCGCCGTATTTGAACAACTCGTCCAATAATACATCGACCCCTGAGGATTTGTTGTTCTTCAGGTGCGTAATTCCTTATCGAATCTCATCATAGTCGGGCAATGGGACATCTATTCATTATTTGCAGATGGAAATATATTCTAGAGTATACTTGAATAATGCCACACCTTAATAATTCAGACCTAAATACCATCGATATATTGCTTTCTTACTTTCCAGCTAAATTTAAGCCATTTATGCTATATTGGACAAAATATGGGATGTACCAAACTTATGATGAAATGTTATGCACGTAGCGTGAATGCAATCAGTCGAAAGCATGCTCGAAGTCACTTATCCTATTTTAAAGATTTCCATTTCTCTGGTTGACTATTTTCATATATACCCAGTATCTTCAATTTAGCCTTTTTGTTGAGTTTATATCACACCCAACTCATTTGAATAAATCGGTTTGCTCAGAGTTTCGGTAAATAATGAATTTTCAGTTTTTTCAAAAATTTTTTTTTTTTTTTTTAATTAAAATTTTAATTTCTAGAAGCAATTCTATGCATGCATTATTTTCCTCGATATATTATAAATCCGTTTAATAAATACTAGCAGATCATTCCATTAGGCGTATCACTTGGGGTAGAGAACCTCATATAAACTAGATGAGAGATGTGAACATCGAACTTTTAATTTATATCAAATTCCGCTCACGACCGCTTCGTAGGAACACAGCTGGGTGTGAGAACCGCGCTGCGTTTTATTTCATTACATTGACTTCACTTCCATGACCCTAGACCGCCGCCTACATCGCAAATTGTGTTGCACACCAGGAGACTTTTATCTTATCCATTTTTAAATTTGTGATACATTTCAAATAGATTATTCGAATCGAATCAGTCTCGTATGAAAAATTTTGATTATTACTAAGGTACAAATGAAGAGCTTTTGCAGAGGCGCCGTTTTGTTTTTTTTTTTGTTTTTTAATAAAAGAACACTTATTATGACGTAACTATAACAGTTAGACCTATGCTGTGCCAACATTTTTCGTAGATAATTATATAATATAAGAAATACAAATATACTAGCATTATGTTCTACCGCAATCAATAATAGTCGCAACGCAAGCTGTGAAGGAATTTTTTAAGAAATTTTTTACATACATTGCAATCGTATAACTCCAGTACTACCAAGCACGTTGTGTCGTGTTGGAAAGGTGAGATTTAAAGCCTCATTTAACGAAATAAAAAATATTATTGTTATCGTCACCAGATGTAATACACTTAAGGCAACGTTTTTTTCGTACCTCGAAACACCTTCCTAAGCACTTATCTCTTTGATCGACTGCAATTTAAGTTTAAGAAACGAGAAAAAAAGCACACGCAGCCAAATCTGATGAACACGGTGGTTCATTGATGGTACTCATTGCGTTTTTAGTTTAATATTCGGTCACAATCGTGGTTCAATTCACTGGTGCATTATCATCGTGTAAAATCCATGAATTGCTCTTCCACAATTCCGCCGTTTTTGACGAATATTCTCACATAAACGCCTCAAAACGGCTAAAAAGAACTCCTTATTGACCGTCCGCTCCTCCGGAACATGATATACTTGTATGATGCACCAAACCACGAAAATCAGAAAGAACAATGAGCATCACCTTGCTTTATGAGTGGTTTTTTCCCCCCCATTCCAATGATTCTGAACTTATTTGCATGTCAAACTCATAAATCCATATCTCATTGATAGTTATTATGCTCTCCGTAAATGTGGGAACGGAATTCGCACGTTAAAAGAGACTTGTTTACGGTACTTTAAAATAAAAAAAAATCAAGGTTATCGTTACGAGTCGAACAAGAAGGGGTTTCATAGCCAAAACAACCACCAAAATCATTCGAATAGATTAGCGAAGAAATGTCGCCTCAAAACAACCACCAAAATCATTCGAACAGATTAGCGAGAAATGTCGGCGCTCTTGTCATGTCTCTTACACTTGTCTAACGATTTTCAAGCATTACATCGTTCACTGTTTTAATATTTTTATCAGTTGAAGAGGTCGAAGATCGTCCAGAACGAAGCATTTCTTGAGGTGCACCTGCTTTAAAGGCTTCAAAAAGTCGATTTTTTTTAAGAGTTTTTTGGAGGGAAAGAAATAATTGATTAAGCGAAATTTCTTGGATTTATAGTTATATACTTAAACATCGTTCACAAATTTGGATACGAAATCTTTGATATTCTGCCGTCGGGAAGCAATTGCCCGATGCATCTCGCATGTGTATTTTTCGGACGGCGGGCAAGATGCAAGGCGCAATTTCTATCAGAAACAAAAAATTCAAAAATATTCATATTTTTTAATAATTTTCTTCAGTTAAGTTAAGAAAACTCAAAACAAAGTGTAAAATTATACAATTTTTTTAAAAATTAAAAAAAAAAAAAACAAAAAAAAAATTTTACTTTATTTTTGTTGTTTAAAAATATGTTGAAACTTGACTTTTCTTAGTTTTTAGTTTAAGTAGAAGATAATGTAATGCCAAAGATAATAAACTTTGCGCCGATTCCCTACGGCGTTTAGTTTTCTTTCTATCCTGCCCACCAATTAAGAGAAATCGTAAAAATGAAAAACCGAGAATCGCGCGTCACAGTTTTCCCATTCTGCTCAAGCGTTACTATAACTGCTCACTATTTCCCTTCTAGCTTCGAGAATATTTCGGTTTCCCATCTATAAAATTTAAGCAAAAAAAATCAATTTTTTTAAGCTCTAAAGCAGGCTCCCCGCTTAAGCGATATCTCGGCCGTCTTTGAAGGCTTTTTACCACACATAATCTTGTGTGTTTTGATTAAACTAAATCACTGTAAGCTTTTTCCAATATTTGCAATAACTGCACAGACGAAATTTGGTTGAAAATACAAAATTTGAGACAAATTCTTTTTTCGATATTTTTATACATTGTAAAAATGGCAACGCACTACTAAGGTATACCGACTTAAACAGTTGCCGTAAACAAACTGGTTGACAGATCGCGCTTATATTTGGCATAATAATTAAGGATAGTCCTACCAACTTAGCAAAGTAAATTTGTTTGAAATATCATTTACCCGAAGAAAATTAAAATTAAATTAAATTATCATTTCCTGATACTTTTTTTATGTGTTTTTTAGTTATTTTTTCAGTTTTTGTGGGCAAAAATTGAATTTTTAAGCGTTCAGCGGTTCCCAAGTTTTTCCATATTTCTTATTATTTGACAAAATAGTGTATTTTTCATATTTTTCAATTATTAAAATTAAAAAAATATATACAATTTATGTAAAATATTAGTAAAATAACATTACCTTTAGTTAAAGTGTTTTGGTTTTTCACCCTTTTTTTCATATAAATTTCACAATAATTTCAGCTGACTTGATTTCACAACACCGTACACGATTGAAATTTAAGTAAATTTTTTTTTAATTTTTTCAAAATATGTCTTCTTTTATTTTATATATGTTTGAAGTATTTTTTTTTTCAATTTTTTTAAAATATTCTATTTTATTGAAATTTAAGTAAATTTTTTTTTTAATTTTTTCAAAATATATCTACTTCTATTTTATATATCTTTGAAGTATTTTTGCTCACTTAAAATGGTTTTACAATTTTTCTTTTTTTCAATAAAATCATCACTTTTTAACAGCAAATTCATTTATTTGCCAACAAATTAAATTAAATTTTATAATTTTTTAGCAAACAGATTTTTAAATTTTTCACACTTTATCATGCACTATTTCGTTTTCGCTTTAATTTTTTTATTTTATTTGGTTTTTCATTTCCTGTCAACACTTTCACTTCCTGTTGCAAACATATGTCGTGATTCGAGCTTCCTCTTCGAGCATTTTCAATGCACAGCAACAGATTTGATAATTTATACAATTTATTTTTCTGAGTATATTTGAACTTTTCTTGCACTTTACGACTTACATAAACATATGAATAGATTATATAATTTATTTTTCTGATTTGAACTGAACTGTTAAGTATTTCACCGACGCGCGCCGCATGCGACTTCGCTATCGGACACTTCCATTCAAACTGTGCTCCACGGAACGAATGTAGCGGTGCTGTCTTCAGTGACTCTAAAGGTATAAACAATATGCCCATTCACTTAATATCCGTGTGCCCCGCTTGTCTATATGTATATGTACATATGTATTGCCATTTGGAAGGCAGACTTCCAGTGAGCGTTTCGCCAAATTTTGTTATTGTCCATGAGAGCGGGCGCCACAACGGCTGATAAGACTTGAATAGCGGCGTCGTAGTTGAGGTTGGGGTTACTCGTCAAGCATTCAGCTGCTTACAAAAACAAATATAACATAAAAACACCCGAACAGCTGATTAAGTCTTCTATGGTGGTTTCTGTGAATGAAGAAAGTGTTGATGCGTTGCCAAAATGTAGTAAAGTGCGTCGAAAAGGTACTGAAAACTTTTGCGTAATAAAAAATTGTCAAAACTTCTTACATATTTAACTCTATCTTACATATATTCGAAGTTCTATTATCTAGAATATAACTCAACGTTTATTTGCCTAATAGATTTGTGACTGTTTCGGACAAGTGAAAGACACGGCTGGCTGGCTCACATAAACTCCAGCCGACAGGCCCGAATTCCGCCTACTTTTGGCAGCAAACGTATATCGTAAAGTGACGAATTTTCTCTTCCAAGCGATCAGTCATCTCGGGTTTATCTCTGTAGACAAGCAATTTCATATCATCTCATAAAAAATAGTCCAACAGGGTTAGGTCGCAGCTGTACCTGTCTTTATTTGCACCAATTGGAGATACCAAGTGTAACCAGGTCCTTCTCCACCTGCTCTTTCGAACGGAGTGGAGGTCTTTCTCTGTTTTCCCTGGCAGGTATTGCGTCGAAAACACTCTAAGCTGGAGTTTTTTCATCCATTCGGACGACACGACCTAGCCAGCGTAGCTGCTGTCTCTTAATTCGCTCAAAGACGATATTCGCCGTTGTCAACGCGGAAAGGACCATTAATCTTTCACCGAACCTTTCTCTAGAAAACTCGTAATTTCGACTCATCACATGTTGTCATTGTCCATGCCTTTGCATCATATAGCCGGACAGGAATTTGGTATTTGTTCTTCGACATCGGACTTTACTACTAAATTCCCTACTCAGTCCGATGTAGCATCTGTTGGCACGAGTTATTCTGTATTGGATTTCGAAACTGACGTTTTTGCCGTTGTCAATGCTGGTTCCAAGATAGACAAAATTATCTACGACTTCAAAGTTATGACTTTCAACAGTGAAATCGCGAATGCGACGACTGTTCATTAGATGATAGAAGATATTTCGCCTTGCTCTAGAACCATTTTCTTCGCTTCTTCGTCCAACCACACTTTAAACAATAACACCCAATAACGAATTAATTGTGATCTTACCCTAAAAGCATATCGCACTTAAAGTTGCATGTTTGATAGATACCTAACCGGCTTGAAACAGCGACTTACTCTTCAATCTCAAAGTCTTCCTAATGATATACTTAAAGTCAGTAAACTTGTCTCTTAAAAGATAATTTACTAAATTTCTCAAGGCGTACCGTTTTTCGAAAGAAACCAAAAACGGTCAAAACATACATCTAACAGCGCTTTCCACACTTCCTTCAACTCAAACAATGATTTTACAAAAAAACTTAATTAGCTTAGTTGTCTCTCTACTAACTTTTCTCGAAAGTCTTTTATTTACAAATATTTACCATCTTCATACCACTCTTTCTTTATATTTATACTTTCTGCTCATTCCATCTTACTTGTACCTGCACATGCGCACATCGGAGCCTCTCTTTTGCGGCATTCCAATACAACGAACTGTTGCTTTTCGCCCTGCGGCGGGTCAATCAGCTGCTGACTGCCATGCTGCAAACACTCGCTGCTGGTTGCGCGTAATTCTTTTAATGGAAGATAAATATTTCGTTATTGAAAATACGCAGTTCCGCTACTTAATACAAAAACACATTAGTTGATTCATTGGAGGATTAAATGTGGTTACGGTTGCAGTTATTGGCTGCCTGAATTTTCATGATAATCCAAATTTTAAGAGTTCTGACCCGAAAAACACTAAGGTAAATACTTCTGCTTCAGATGTAGCAGAACTTTTAGTCTGAAATAGTATAGCAGGTTTATAACTTAGACCTCAACGAACTATAGTATTTCTTCTTTCTTCCACATAGAACACTTCAAATTCAATGGGAAATGTTTATAATCACTCAAAAGAAAATTTATCCAAGACCTGTATCGAAGAGGGATTGTCCGCACTTCGACCTCGCTCCACGGTCTTCGCGTACACTCTCAACTAGTCTTTACTGCGTGATGGACGTGGTCTATTCGGCCGAATATTAATTAATAATAAGTGCTGGGTCTCGAGATGGGTGAGCTGTCAAAAAAAGCTATTGAAAAAGTTAAATATTTTTACTTGGATTACTCCTTAAATTGAATTAAATAAACGAGCTTCCTCAAAGGGTAATAGTCATAACAGTTTGCTTAATTATCCGAGAAAATTTTACAGGTTTCAAGCCTTGATAGATGGGTGGGGGAAAAGGAATAGACATTATGCGATTGTAAGTCATAAGAACCTCTTTGTTAGTGCGAAGCTGTTGTAAAATCTACAAAGCTAGCTTTTCACAATAGCAAAAGGCTCCTTACAAGCGTTCGATATAATTTTTTTGTTATTTTTTGTAAGTCACAGGTTTTCTTTTTTCTCTAAAAAAATGCTTTGAAGTTCTATAGTTGTGAACCTTAACCAATAGTGTGTACCTGTAGCTTGAGGTTACGGAGAGTATTCTCACTAAAAATTCATTTACAAATGTAACTGAATATCACAGAAGTGAAGTTCCGAGTAATAAATTAAATACTGAAACGTTTTCCACATAAAACATAAATTTCAAATTTTTCGACAATTCCATCGTTATTCTGCCCTAACTCTGTCTCTAACTCGTACCAGCACTCGAAAATATGTATGAGCACTTCACTCAATAATAGTGCTCCATTTATGTTACTTAACTTCCAATGAATTCCACATATTCGGGCTTGAAATTTGAAACTTGTTGGTTATTAATTCAGATATCAAAAATATTGAAGAAATTTTCAAATATACACCGATTTAACACACTGCTATAAAATGACCGCAACCAGATTTTTCAATTAATTACTTCTTGGTATTTTATTCTAAATCGAATTTCATAACCGAGAAAAGATGAATAGATAAATTGGTAAAATTATAACTATGTAAATAAAGTTTAAATTAAATATTAATTGATTCAGATTTATTTATTAACAAGTAAGGAAGAGCAAAATTCAGGAGTAACCGAATATTTCATGCTCTTGCATCATGCCAGAATTAAAGCCGAGGAAATATCTTAAGGTGGATAAGGTTTGTAAGTTATAAAAGATGTAGGACAAGTTCTCACAGGATTTTACCCATTTCAGATACAAAGAGATACTGCTACTGGAAAAATACGCTCTCACCGTTTCATTACAATAACATCCACATTGGCCGAAACCCTATATTTTCAATAGAAAGCTACAAATGTATACCGAGTAGCAAACGACACCATTTTTTCCGTTCTTTTGACATTTCTCTTCGTAAGGTTTGTCTTGGAAAGGTATACGATCCAACATCGAGTCGAGATTATTAAAATTTTGAAAACCCTGTTTGGTGTACGTGCTTGAAAACCGTCGAAAATTGGATTCAGCGTAGGGACTTCGGCAAGCGTACTCGTGGTGGCTATGAATCGAACCCATTTTGTTTTTATAGTCCGTTTGTACTCTGAACGTTTGGATAAACGAGGGCTACTTGTGTTGTTTACAGTAACTTGAAATATTCATCTGCGCTAAAAAATGGAATTAAATCGCGACCATTTTCGAGTGATTAGTTTTTGTAACTTTAGACGCAGATTTACTCATTAATTAATCAAAGATGAGCTTAGTTAAATTTTTGGCGATGAAGCTCCATCAAATACCAGTATTTATCGATAGTATTCTACATAGTATAGTATATTATAGTAGTGAATTTAATCACGGGCATAGATCACTAAAAGACGGATTTCCTGAAGGCCGTCAAAATCAGTACTTGTTCCGGAACTATTGATGTTGTGCTCAAACTGATATTGCAAGATCGTCACATTCATTGAAGAAATTTCACATTAGATCCGACACGTTTGATCGCTTGAAAAATGTTCGTGTCGATTGGTCGAGAGAAAGGTAAAAAAAATATGTTAACCGTGCTCTCAAATACCTACATATATGGCAATGTGAGAGGAATCATGGGTTTATACGTGTGAGCTCGAAGGAAAAGCGCAGTCGACTGTATAAGTGTTTCAAGATAAGTTGAATCCAACAAAAGTTGTTCGCACACGAAGCACTTCCAAGCAAACGATCGCCTAAAGAGGCCATGAAGCTTTTGGAACAACTAGGTACTTGTATATCGCAACCAGACCTACAGAACAACGAAGCTTAATAAATTCATTTTTTTTGCCAGTTGTCTATGCAGAAATCAAGAAAACCATCTGCTGACCAACCAACCAACCAACGCATCAACTGAAACAACTGAAAACATTGATTTGATGACTGATATGGTTCTGACTTGACAACGAATGACTTCTTTTTATTTCAGTTCATAAAATATAAACTAAGAGTTCATCTTCTTTTGACAGCTGAAGAGGCGGTTGATATGCCTCGAACGCGTGTTCTGGAAATACCTCTTTCAGAGTGGCAAAAGTGCTTCGGCAGTTAGTTCAAATATATGCAAAAGTGTGTAGATCTTATTGAAGAACAAATGCATTTCAAAAAAGTATTCTGCCGTTTTCGCCCCTCCCCCCCATTTTTACCATAACTGTTCTCATCTGACAAATAACTGGCCGAATGTTAGTCAGTCGTAGCCGGTTTGAAGAACATAGACTCTTCACTTGACGTACCCTACAATACTACAATTGCAGTTAAATGATAATATTGATTATGATAATGATATGATTCATTTGCCAAAACTTATCAATAAAGCGATGTTTTCTTGTATAAGCTCCATCTCCAGTTAAAATAAAAAATGTTGACCTATAAAATCTGTCGTCTGCAAACCACAAATGACCGATCAAAATCGACTCTTTGTTTGGAAAACTTTTTTATTTGCCAAGGTTTCTTCAAGAAATTTGACACATATTATTGCTTAGCACAAAGCCACAATATCTGAAGAAATTGTTCAGATCGCATTACTGCAACATACTTATATCTGCCATACAAACTGACCGATCAAAATCGAGTCTTTGTATGGAAAAACTTGTATTTGAGATTCGGCACATATTATTATTAAGCACAAAGTCACAATATTCGAAAAAATTGTTCAAATCGGTTTACTATAACACATAGCTGCCATACAAACTGACCGATCAAAATAGAGTCTTTGTATGGAAAACTTTTTTATGTGCAAAGATATCTTCATGAAATTTGGTACATATTATTATTAAGCACAAAGCCACAATATATGAAGAAATTGTTCATATCGGATTACTATAACATATAGCTGCCATACAGACTGACCGATCAAAATCGAGACTTTGTACGGAAAACTTTTTTATTTGCAAAGATATCTTCATAAGAATTGGAACAGATTATCTCACAAGAAAACGCCATAAACTCCCAATATATTGTTCAGATCGGAACACACTAACATGTAGCTGCCATATAAACTTACCCATCAAAAGGCAGATTAAACATCTCTCTATAATCTTTTATATAGCAGAAGTTAACTCTGGTTTTTAGTTTTTTAATTATTCCTCTTTTTTTTTGCGAATTGGAACAAAGGCAACTTAATTTTTACCACTACTCAAAAAAATAACTGCGCTCTTCAGTGCGCGCAACTTTACTTCACAACCGTCACTCATACGCCATGTACACTGTCTACACTTTCTACATGCTTAAGCAAGTAATGCACTTGAAATTACATGTTTTTTTTTTTATTTTCAGTTTTCCCTCATAAATTATCGCAAAATATTCATTAAATTTCCAACATTTTAAGCTTACATAAAAGCGGCATTCGTGGCCGCCGCAAACCACATTATTGTGCGACCAAAATGCTAAATGCGAAAGCGAATTTTACGAATTGTCAAATATTATGTTTCAATTATTTCGCTTACCAAATGCGCAACTTTAAGTTTACACACAAAAAACGTATACATTTTTACATAACAAAAACCGCGCCATAACGCTGTCACCGGAAACGGAAGTAGAAACAAAACGCAGAGCGAAGTACGTGCATAAGCCAACCATTTATTTGGATTTACGCGTGAAGCGACGTGCACGCGCGAACAGCCAAAGGTGGCAGCAAACGTACAACTACAAATATTAGTATGGTGTAAAAATATATATAAAATAGCAACAATAACAACTTAAATCATCTGTGCCAATAATACAAATGCAAAGGGTTGGAGAAGTACTGGCGGCTCAGCTGGTTGATAAGCGTGCGGGTTGCGGCATTGGTAGGTGGCAAATACCCAATCAGTTTACTTTAATTGTGGCCTAGCATACCTACAAACAAGCAAACATATACATAGCAATATATAATTGTACTCAAGTACAAAATTAGTGGTTAGCCTTAAGAGCCGTCTCGCCCTTGTGCGGTTATTGGTAAACACTCCTGTGCTTAACATCACTTTATATACATATATTTATACATATATATATATATATATAGAATGATATATATACATATATATATGTGAGCTGGTCTACGAAAAGGGGGCTTAGGTGTCAAAAAAAAAAAAATCGATTTTTTTTAATATTTTTTTTTTTTTCAATTATTTTTTTTATTTTTTATTTTATTTTATTTTATCTTTCATCTTTTTTTTACATATTATATACATATATTCATACATATATTCATAATATTTTTTTTTCATTGAGTTAAATAATAAGAAATAAAAATTTTTCCCAAAAATAATCACACTTTAACTGCTAATAACTTTTAAACGGTTGGGTTTACGAAAAAATCATTGAAAACTTTTTTTAGGGCATTCAATTTCCTACAAAACCTAAGGAACAAGATATTTTTTTAAGAATTT
Organism: Bactrocera correcta; assembly: GCA_027475135.1. NCBI lineage: Eukaryota > Metazoa > Arthropoda > Insecta > Diptera > Tephritidae > Bactrocera > Bactrocera correcta. The sequence goes on from CM050323.1 coordinate 46,868,057, forward strand.
GGAAGCGAGATATAAATTTTTCTATCTGATTATAAGAAAAAATAGAAAACTGTATGTAGGAGGACCTTCCCGTTACAATTAAAAACTCATATTTGGAGCGGCTTTCTTAGAGGTGTCTAGGAACCTATTTTTCCGAGTACCAATCGAAAAAAAAAAGTTTTTTGAATTACCCTAATATACATGTATGTATATATATTTATTATATTCGTATCCGCTCGTAGTCATATAAATATGGCAAGGACAAGTTCAACGTCATGTAATCGTTAATAATTGACATTGCCATTTACCGTTACATACCAAGCCTATACGTGTCCTTAACCATTTGAATATCAATCGATGTCAATTGCTATTTCTTTGCTTGATATGTTTATTGTGCCGTTGTTCTTCTACATTCATTTTACGTCGCTTGCTCGTACGCTCGCCACGTCCTTTGCCTTTTGCACGTCATCTTGCCTACCATTCCGCTAGAATTCCGTGAATATTTCATTCATTCACTTAGCCATTGATATGCCACATACACTGCGTACACACAGCTACACACATATATTTACTATTTATATATATAATATATATATATTCACTATTTATATATATATATGTACACAACTATATATTCATATATACACACATACACACTCACACGTAAGTAAAGGTGCCATTCATTGTCGCCTCTAATTGCAATTACTGCATTCTCTACGCAATTTTCAGTTATTACGAGCAATAATAGCCAAATGCTGTTATTTAATATCGTTATACATATGTATATCCATATGTCTCTGATGATATATGTATATGTATATGCACGGATATTTCCGTTGGCGCGTTTAGTACAATATGATTAATGTATTTTCATAGTTTTATAGGCATCCATTGTGGAAAATTTTGATTTTGATCGGTTAACTTGTATGACAGCTATAAGCTAAAGTGATCCGTTATAATCGAGATAATAGCAGATTTTAGCACTGCCTTGAATAATAGTCCAAGTCGAATTCTGTCAAGATATCTTGTCAAATAGAAAAGTTTTCCATAGAAGGATTTGACTCCGATCATTCAGTTTGTATGGCAGCTATAGGCTACAGTGGCCCAATATCGGTGGTTGCGACAAATGAGTAGATATTTGAAAAGAGAAGGACGTGGGGCAAATTTCAGAAAGATATCTCAAAAACTGAACGCATATTAAGAATATTTCTATACAAACACATATGTCACTTCTGATAGAACCTGTCTACGACTCAGTAGTCCACTAGATAAATTGATTTTCGATAAATGATAGGAGAATAGCACAGGGTTGCATTATTAGTTTTGCACGGTTTAGATAATTTTGTTATCTCATAATATTCAGCGTTTTACGAACTTGAGCCACAATCTCATAAGCCGATAAAATCATCCCCAAAATATATTAAACCG
>CM050323.1:46870463-46886707 GCA_027475135.1 Bactrocera correcta
CGAATTTCGACTAATAAAAATATGTTTTACTATTTTAGGCAGGCGATTTATCAAAAAAAATTTTTAAAATTATGAAAAAATATTAACTTTTTTTTTTTTATTTCATTATTATTTTTGAATACTTTTTTGTCTTTCATTTTAAGCCATCTGCATCAAAACTTGCAATTTTTTTTAAAAAAAAAAAAATTATAATTTACATTTTACACTTAAATTGTTTTACGTGCTAATACTCTAAATATGCAAAATTTAACTAACACAGGTCAGCGTATTAATTTCGCAAGCTTTTAGGCAGCTGTTTATTACCGCAATTACACATGTGCGTACAACTCCAGAGATGCGTGAACAATTCCAGCGCTCTTTCATTAAATATTTATATTTACATACATATATGACTCTATACACATATGTATAAATATTACTCTATATATGTATAAGTATATACTATAAATAGAGAACCCGCTGTTTGCACTCACATGCGTTCAGTTATAGTTAAGTCTGTTTGTAATTAAGGTAATTACATTTGTGTGCATTAAATTGCTCGTATATGTCTGAGGCCACTGACACGCCACTCGGCTCCAACTGCCGAAACAAAAGTTGTGTTTTGCGGCAATTAATTTGCATGTCATGTGTCGACTGTGGAATTTAAATGCGCGTACCAAACTATGCGCCAACAATACACACGTTAACTACCAACACACATGCACTTTTATATAATAATAATATAATAGTAAGTTTTGGTCGGTTTCCTCTTTCAAATTGTGCCCTAATGTACTCATATATTTACTTGCTTGGTGTTGTGTGCGACTGCATATACTTGGTGTGCGCAGGTGGAAGCGCAGGGTGCGGCATAGGTACCCACACTGTTGCTTTTGCCGTCATTTATGCGCGCTTATTTCAAAGTTTCAACAAATTTCTTAGCTGACGGCTATGAATATTCAACATACGCCATGGTGCACCTTTTGTTTAGGGAAAGGAGTTAATTAAAATTATTCAATGTTGGGAGGTGATTTTCTTGTTTCTGCTAAGTTTGGTAATTTAAAGTTGTATGAGATTTCCCCGTTGGAATTTGTGGAAATATGCCCACATTTACTTAATCACTTTAAGGGACTTATATCATATTTCGATGGGTTAAAGATTTAAAAACACAAGACGACTAAATTTTAGGTAATTTTGGTTTTTTAAAAACAAGTAACAAATTCGCAGTGTAATCAACTTTTTAGTTTAGATGCGTATTTAGCTACAGTGGAATTATCTTGATCAGTTTTTTTTTTATCTCAGTTACTCAAACTTTTTTATGTAAAAACCGTTCTACTCAAACGGGTAGAGTCATCTTTCTGTGGAATTTCGGTGCCACACAAAATGTACTTCAGATCTCTATGAGCTTTTAGTCGACCACTTTATGACACAGAATAATCACAGCCCTGAAAGTAATTCACAAGAATCTACGAAAGATAAAGGAAAACTATATACATATTAGCAGTATCAATCAGAGATCAGCTGCATTTCAAGCAGTCCTTTAAGCGTTTGAATCATTAGCTGAGATATGTAATTTTGGTAGTAAACTAACTTACTTAACCTCCCGTTAAACTAGCGATTGTTTCGCTGTTGGAAGGATATCAATAATTCAAGTCATCAAACAATCTGTTCCAATGACTTTTTGGCTTTAGATCTCCCTGAATGTAGCAGAGTTGTTTACAGAAAGTAACACTTAATCATCACAATTCTTTTGTCAATAGCATAATACTGTGTTCGAAGATGACCCGCGATTTTTTAATGAAAAGATTTTGACTCTCTCGCAGTACGATATTACCGATATTTAACAAGAACTCTGTATCCGAGATCGTATTCTTGAAGGCGAAATTCACCTGCGGCAAAACTAGTTTCTCAAACAACTTAGCCATTGCCGGCTGTATGCATATTGGCCTGTAGTTGGACACCTCAGATCTCGACCCTGCCTTGTAAATTGGACAAATATACGAGCGTTTCCACGCTGACGGAAAAATACCCATCTTCAGTGATTTACTAAAGATGTGGGTTATTGGTTCGGCCAGTCCGACTGCACAGCTCTCTAATATGTTTGGTATTCCATCTGGTCCGGCTCCCTTCTTTCCATCTAATTTGCACATTTGCTCGTACACTTCATCGAAGCGGATGGTGAGTTCCGATAGTTTCACATCGTAACTAGTCAATGTTTCCGCAGCTTGGGCTGTGGGCATTGGTTCCCCATTGTCATTAAGTTTCCCCGCATAGATGCTCACTTCCCCACCCGTCGTAGCTACGCTATCTTTCCACGACACGGCGGATGGAATATCCATATTGTTCCGTCTCCTGCTTTTGATGAATTTCCAGAACTGACTCGTGTCTACCCGTACAAGCTCCTCCATCCTAGACGTGTATGCGCTGTAACACCCTTTGCCGATTCTTTTGCATTCCGATCGCAACCGACGAAAGACATTGTAGGCGTAACTCGTTTTTAATCTTTTGTATGTTGCATGCGCATCCTTTTTCTGCTGTATTTTCCCTATCAGCTCCCTAGAAAACCAGTATGGATAATTGCTTTTCCTGTTCGTATGGACAGGAACAAATTGCACAATTCCATCGTTAATTCTATCGTATAGCCAGTTTACCTTGTCATCCAGTGATACTAATTCATACAGTTCAATCCAGTTAATCCTCAAAAAGAAGTAATTCAATCCCCAGTAGTCCGCCTTCCTGAATGCATAGGTCGGTGCCACGTTCGTTTTCAGGTTGGCCTTAGTTTCAGCACGTATACTTATAGCCGGGTGGTGCTTATCTTCTTCAATAATAGCCTCGGCACTGTTCACATATATTTCGATGCTGCTAAAGCATAAATCAAGTGTACGATCATTTATATTACGAATTTTATTGTACTGTTGACAGTTAGCCACACTCATCTCACTGTATACCATATTTGCACATTCATCTTGAGGACAGCTACTGGGGAGATTATAGTCGCCAACAATAATCAATGCACAGTTGGGATATTTTTCCTTCAAATACGAAATTGTTGACATATGACTCGCATACTTATCCAACGACGACAGTGGTGGGAGATACACACATCCAACCACTAGATCGCCCTCGGTACATTTTACTTTAATAAAAACTTGCTCGACACTACTACAGTTAGTTGGCAGTAGTTCAGCATTAATGCTACGCTTCACCGCTATGAAAACACCTCCACCTCTCGTGCATTTGCTAGTTTGGTTGTCTCTATCTTTCCTAAATATTAAATACGTATCATCTACTACTTCATTATCTGATATTGATTCATGAAGCCATGACTCGCTAACACAAATCAAATCACATTGATGCGCTGCTGATGAGATTAAGAACTCTTTTAATTTTGTTCTTATTCCTCGAGTATTTTGATAGTATATATCTAACTTACGAGTTTTTAGGCTTTTCTTTTGGCGCCCGAAAAGTCTGCTTGTCGACTATCCTTGGTACCCCATTAATGTATTTAATTGTCTTGCTGTTATCTCCGCCCTTAGTTAGATTATCAAGCTCCGTACGTAGATTCCTGAGATGCTCATGCTGAGCTCGAGTTAGGTTCGCCTTAAATGAGATGCCAGACTCACCAGCTGTCCTGATACGCAGTAGACTCCTAGCATCCGCTACAGCCTCCGTAGTTAGTAATAGCGGGCGAATCTTACCTACCACAGGACGGCCGAGTCTACGGAGGCCAAGTTTCGGACCAACCTCTGACATCTCCTGTGGTAATACTGCGACAACCTTCTCCAAATCGTCCAGACGTCGATCAAAGCCTACCGGCTTCTCAGACTCCGGCACGTTCAAAGCAATAACCTCTCTTTCACGCTTATTGCGATCATTTATCTCCGATATTATAATGTTGGGATCCACATTAAGTGCATCGAACGATGTTAATTTATTCTCAACAGCGCCGACCCTCTTTTCCAATTGCTTATAGTGCTGCGATTGCCCTGTTGTTCTCTGAAAATTTGTTCAAGTCCAGCCGAATCCCTGCAACGCTGGTCTGAATATTTTCAATTGTTTTCTTGAACGGTGTTAAGTATTTCTAGAACATATTCTCCAACTCCGATTTGCTTGTTGATAACGGCAAATCATTGTCGTCCTCATCATTGCCTCAATAATGCTAACCTCTGAGTGGCAGCCAGAGCACCGCCAGTCAATGTGACCAGTTTTCCGAAACACAGCAGCAATTTTCTTGAAACTATCGTCACTCAAGTCGCTGCACTTTTTGTGGAACCAATTCTTACAACTATTGCAGCTTATACTTCCTGAGTTTCCCCTTATACTCTTGGAGCAAGTTATACACACATGTTTATTTGACGCCATCGTTGCAAGATAAATTTTAGTAAAAGTAACTATGTGGCAACTATTCGATAAAATATTTACGGATTTCGATGTATACTTCTAGGCTGATCTAATACAGGTAAAAGCTTAATAATAAATAACGCAAATTTAAGTGGTTCTTGTATTAGATAAACACAGCTTATCCAAGGTAGTGCCTTCTCAGCTTCCTTTTTGCTGGTCAAAGTCCAATAAGAAAACAAAGAAACGATAATAGGTTGCTTTACATCCACTGGGAAACTCTAGCAGGTGCAACAGCCTATCCACCCGATCATCACACCGCACTTCAACTTCCAAGCAATCTACGTAAAAAGCACTTTCGTGTAGAAACCAGTTTTTTAATTTATTTGTCGTAAATATTTAAAATTCCGAATTTATTAAAAATTACTCTTTCACACTTCAATTCACTTGACTTGGGATTAAAAATCTTTTGATGATATTGTAACGTTTAGTAAAAAATCCATACGAATTCGTTTCTATATGCCATCGGTTGGAAAAAACGGTGACTATGTTGCTTAAGGTAGATTGTCAGCGGTTCGTCCACCGCTTGTCCGGATGAACGGAGTTCAACATCAGGTACGTGATACAAGTCATTTGTAAGTTTAATTTGGCAGGTATTGCAACCGGACCCAAGGTATGGCAGAGATTTTAGATATCCATTTCACATTGACAATTGATTCTGAAGATACCTGGAATTTTCAGAGCGCTGCTCAACGCATTGATTTGATCCGCTGTGCTTTTGAGCGCCATGGGGTAAGGCTGTCGTCAGCAGTTAAACACATCCGACGTTGTAAACAGTGACATGGGAGCTAAGTCGCGAGTCCAACTACTATTTGTTTGATCATAGAAGATATTTCGTCTTGCCTTCGTCCAATGCTAGATCCACTTGCTTCGCTTATTTACCCAATCTGGAGAACACAGGTCTGACGGGGCGGTTGTTATTGTTTCGTCGATTCCGCGTTGGTTATTACGTTGTCAAAGATTCACCTTGCTCTGAAAGTCCAGTTGTGGAATATATTCATAAAATAATGGATATATTTGACTTCGAGGGTCATGTAGGCACTGTTTCGATCATTTGAATTTGATCAAACGTGAAACTTATTTTGATTTTAATATTTTACAAAATTTGACATTATAATGAAGAGATGCGTGCATACTAACTTCTTCATTTTAATAATAGACGTGTTTACTAAGGCAATAGCGAAACGCCTTTTAATGTTCTAAAAGAGTAAACCTGGTTGCACTAAGCAAAATATATGTCAACAGATGAAACGCATTATTCCCCAACGCTGTGGTTTGAACCTTCCACCGAAAGTTACAATTTTTATGCGCGCTTGACTGGGCGCCTACGAACAAGTGGCATCAACGTTGGTCTATGAATTTTTAATGCTCGTAAATTTCGACTTTTTTTAACTCGCTGAGCAATAAAATTCTTGTTGTGGACACGCATATGTGTCTTTATATACATACATGTATTTATGTCTGCTGTGTTAAGGTGTAGAGCAAATAAATATATTTACAAAAATCTTACCCAAATCGCGCTTGCTTTTTATGTAAGCTTGTGTTTCATGCAGGAACCTTTTTTATTTTAAATTTAATTTTTTACTTATTGGATATATTTTATTTTATATTCTTTTCATTACATATTTTTAACAATTTCTCATTTCAAATTTATTACACAAATTCACTTTCATCACGGCCAAGTGCATAAATTTCCCTTTTAACACATATTATTCACACTTCAATTATTCCCGACACACACATACACACACAAGTGCGCGCGTCCGTTAGTACTTTCGCTGAGAATTCTCGTATTTCAAACTTCCGTTCGTTTTGAGTGCCGCCAAGTGACTGAAGTGTGCTCTCAAAAATATCCAAAGCAGCTGTTTCCTTTCGTTTTCTTTCGCGTGCAATTGTTGCTGCACACAAATATGTAAACACGGCATGCGCAGTGCCGAGCGTGAATCGTGTTTGCTTTACATTTTGTGCTTTCTGTTTTTTTTTTCTTTTCTTTTGTAGCATTCCGTTTGCGTGTTACTCTCACACCGGAAGTGGGTGGCGGCACTGCGGCCAGTGATTTGTAAACGTATGAGATTTACTGCTTAAAGGTGAAATCGGTGATACAGGGTGCAAGTTGGGATTTAATAGTAACAGGTCAACTGAAAAGTCCCCGTACTACCATAGTAAAAGACATTTTTTTGGCAAAATTCCTTTTTTTATTCAACTTTGTTCCTTTTCAAAGGTGACAAACTGATTATAGTGATCCAACTTTTCTATAATATTTTTATACCCATGCAGCCTGTTGCTACAGAGTATAATAGTTTTGTTAACCCAACGGTGGTATGTACCACCAAAAATTAAGCAGGATAGATATGGGATTATATATATATATATATATAAGTGATCAGGATGACAATAAAAGTTGAAATCCGCGTGACCGCCTGTCTGTAACTTAAGTAAAAATTGTGATATCTTGATAAAACTTAGTAAGCGCGTTCATTAGTAAAAAAAAGAACTACAAGTTTCTACATGTTCGTTATCAGACCACGTCAGGCCACGTACACTAACCAACATTAACCGAAAACCTATAAATTTCCAGTTTTCGAACGCCACCGAGTATCTGGACCCCAGTACCTATAGTTGACTTTTGACCGAAAATATCGATCAATGTATGGAAAATACAATTGAACTTCAGCGAGAATTCTTTTCTGTCAATAATTACTCTGTGTATAAAAAATTGATGGAATCGAGGCAATACTTTCATGAGCCTCTTTGTAGCTAATATAAAGATTTTCGAGTTACTGGATAACTTTATATCGTATATATCGAGCAACATGAGGTTAAACTCCTGCTTATCTAGAAAAGAACCCTGTATATCAAATATATTGAATTGAATGCCCGAATGACACTTGTAACCTTTTTGCATACACTGACAACCCTACTTATATGACACCCTTCTCCGTTTGGTCCGACTACTTCGAAAGAAACGTTTCCTAGGCCTGCCGTTGGGTATTGTCGACAACAATATATCTAATGCCTACCATCCCAATGAAGAATAGGTACCCGTTACAACAACATTCGCATTGTTATCTCAGTGAAAATGTGAGAGCGTGGTTTTACTCATTACATTGTGTTTTTGTATCTAAAATATATTAAATTGGATGAAAAAGTTACGTAGCTTCCATATAACTGATATCAGGATTATCGAACATATCACAGACTTTACTTCATATGATTGGTGTTGGTATGTGAGGTACCTTAATGAAACCCAGGTGAACATTTGTTTAGTATGTGGCAGGTTATTACGAGTAAATATGGTTTTGGCAAAAATGGATAAAATCGGGTCGATACTACCCCAACTCCCTTATACTACATATAATGATTTTCACATTTTTAACAAATCTTATGCCAAATAAGTCGGTCAGTATTATATATAGACTACTATAAGTATAAATGGATATGTAAAATTGCTTAGATTCCGATGATCTGTTTGAGGTTTTACAACTTAAGGCATTTCCTTGTCTTTGATTCCTGCAAGTTGTAAGAGTATAAAATGTTCATTTGCACCCAAACTGAGTCCTTCCTTACTTGTTTCAGTTTATAATGCTTCGTGGCATTTAGCCATTGATTACCTTGTCAATTGCTCGACAAAAATACTTGCACACATTTGTCTACTGTTAAGAAATACATTCACCGCTTCGCTTCAATTAGCTTAAAAGCCTCATTAATTGTTAATTTCATTTTGCTTTAAAAAAAAAATTAAAAGGAAAATATCGAGTAGCGAATGGCATGCGCATGTATGTGTCCGAATATTTGAACATCTGAGGTAAGGTTAAAATCACTTTCATCAATTGATGGCTTATACGGTCAGGTTGAACAATATCTGGATAGTGATGATATCAGACCACATATGTTATTTTGGGGAATAATTCGACACATACTATCCAATGAACGCAGAATAGTTATGAAGACATTCTTTGTTAAGCAAGTAACCAACACACACACACACACGAATTAAAACAATCTCAAATCAACAAGACATCGTAGTAGTATATGCATAATTTCAGGCTTAACAAGTGTGGAATCCGGTTGTTGTTGTTTCGACCCATAGAACCTAAGAACATAAGACTTTTTATACTCTTTCAACATGTTGCTACAGATTACAATATTTTTGTTTACCTCCGCTTCAAAGCGAAGTTCCTCAACATATCGCAAAATTGCGCCCACGCCTCGACGGCAGAGTAAGACAATGTGACCAAAGGTGTCTCTTGTGAGCGCTTGGAGTCCACCTACATAGGAGATCTACCCACGATGCCAAAATCGTGCTTGGCGACTTTAACGCTAGGGTGAGCTAAGAAGGTATCTTTGGCACAATGTTCGGTAAATCCACGATGAAGCATCTCAAAATGGGTTTAGGCTGATCGACATCGCCACGGCCCGTAACAGCTTAGAAAACTCCTCAAGCTACCTGGCTGTCTCCGGATCGAAAAGCCACCAACCCGGTCGTTTTTGAGGTGAGTACACTCCGAGCATTGACTCGGAACACTATCTTGTTGCAGCGAAGATTCACATCCGCCTCTGTGCAGCAAAAAAAACACATCAACTAACACAAGGAAGGTTTGACGTGGAGAAGTTGCAATCACAAAAGACAGCCGAGCGACTTTCTACTCTACTTGCACTCCTGTTCTCTAAGAGCACTCATCATTGGTTTTCAGAAAATGCAAAAGGAGCGCTGGTACGATAAGGAGTGCCGAGTCGCAGTGACAAGAAACATTCTACCTACCATACTCTTTTAGAACCCCAAAAAAGTGTGTGAAAGAATAAAGGCCACTGTCAACAAATTGATTGGACCATATTAGTGTGGCGTTAGGCTTGAAAAATCAACAACTGAGCGGATATGCACCATTCGCTAATTCTTGGAAAAGACGCGTGAAAGAAGCAACGACACCACTTCTTCTTCGATTTCGAAGCTACTTTAGGCAACACGATAAGGAGCTACCTTTAAGCCGCGATGTCTGAATTTGGTATCCCTACAAAACTAATACGGCTGTGTAAACTGACATTGAGAAATACCAAAAGCTTCGAGGGGATCGGTGAGGAGCTCTCCAAGCGATTTGATACCAAACGAGGTTTCAGCATGGGCAATGGCGAAGTTATAGGACTAGGTCACATCATCCGCATAGATGAAAGCACTTCAGCTTTGAAAGTATTCCAAGCAGTGCCCGTCGGGGAAGCAGAGGAAAAGGAAGGCCTCCACTATCTTGGAAAGACTATGCCGTATGATCATTGGTATCTCCAGTCTGGTGCGCTGTTGTAAACTCGGCTATAATGCGTACGCGGTGTCCACCAATAAAGAAGAAGAATTTCCATGTAACAGTTATCTTGAATATTACTAAAAGTTCGATAACTGAATAAATGAGCCACTAGCACTAAATTTTACCAGCTGAATGATAGAGTAAGGATTTATGGGAGCCGATATAAAAATTAGACAATTTGTTTGGTACCACTTACTTTAAGATGAAATTCTGCAACTCAGAAACGATTTGATTGATTTCAGTCAATTTTACAAACATTAAAACTTCTTCTCATGGTTTCACTTTACAGTATAGAAATCAATAAAGTTATTAGAGCTAAACTTTATACAAATAGTATCATTAAGATAATAAATTCTACTCCAAAAAAATGTTGAAAACGGTCTCTAAATTGTGCCAAAAATGGGTAAAATCCTGTTAACACTTCTCTTAGCCTCTTTATATCTAACAAAAATATTTCTGAACTACCACAACTGTAGGTCAAGATGTAAGAAATCTTAATGAAATTCAAAAAGAATGGATGACTTCATGGCGATACTTTCGATTTTTTTAACAACAGAAGGTGTTTAGCCTGCTGGTAACTCTGTAAGTTGCAAGTATATAAAATATTCCGTTAAACTTAGCCTCCCTTACTTGTTGATATTAATTTATCGAACCGATCCCTGTGTTTTCCCACCTTTCCAACCGCACCTGCTACGAGTATGACTCAAGCTCCCAGCAGTTTTCGTTCCAATATGCAAGTCATTTGGTATTTACTTAATTTATTTTCCATCTTTTAACAAAAAGAAACAATTTTCACTGGCAACCATAATATTTAGCTTTCCACTGCATACATCGCCCGCACATTAATAAATATTTAGCAAAACTCAGGTGTTGCGACTGCGGTGGCATTTAAGTTAATTAAACAATAGTTGAGAAGTGCGAGCGAAAACCACACAGACGCACACACACACCCAAACATACACATATTTGCAGATAATTAAATTTTACGTTTACTGCAACAAAATACTTTATGTTGTGTCTTACAAAAGTATAACTAAACTGGCTCCAGTGTAAGTGTTTGTGTATGTGTTTATGTATCAGTGTGAGCGTGTGTGTGTCAAGGATTTGCTGCCGCCTTTAACAAACCATACAAATTCGGTTTTCACAGTTAAATCTAAACTTTTTCGCAGCTCATCATTTATTCAGCACTTGTTTTCGACATCTATCCAACTAAGCACTAGCAATTCCTGGGCCACCAAGTTTTCGGGTTTTCGTTATCATTTGTGGCTGTGCGAAAGGATTACACTTAATATTAATAGCAGTTTGAGATAAATCCGCTTGGGGCACTTTCGCACTACTCACTGGAACAAGGCAGTTTATGTATTAATGTGTGTATAAATATGTAAATTCAGACACACACATACATGCACAAATACATACATACATGCATATATGGTCTGCTTATGACCGCACGTATCTCAAGGGTTTTGATAAACCCGATAAGCAATTGTTGGATATGTGTATGTATGTGCGTAGAGGAATATATGATATATCTTTATATGTATATGTACGTGTTTACATACATACATATGTATAGGGCCATTTATTGTGTAAATATTCGTAGTTTACATTTTGGTCTAACCATTTGACAACACCTTTACGAGCACTTCGCTAAAGTTTTCAAAATACATACTTTTACATTTACATTCATGCTTTGGAAGAGCTTAAACGATGTTACCACATTTTAAAGCAGAATAAGATAAATAAAATTGTACCAGTTATATGGAGTTCCTTCAAAGAACTGCCAAAGTTAGGTTAGGTTAATCTGTACAGCCAATAAGCCACGCATAGACCAGTTTTGGACTTTCGGGATGCCAGATGGAGTTCAGTTGGTAGGTCCAAAAGGAGTAATCATCCTTTAGGATGCCTGACCTTGACCCAGACTTTAACAGAACCTGTGGCCTCTCTATCAATACCTCCTCCAGTGTTTCTTACATGTCCCCAAGGTGCTTTTCCTGTTCTAGACATTTCCTGGAGTCTTCTCAATCTGTCAGCCACATTCTGCGGACATGTATCACCACCAGACAGTGATCAGTTAAATTTCCCATCATGTTCCTGAAGTCTCTTCTATCGAGTGCCAATAGGGATTTTGTGTACTTCCGATCTACCGTTTTGCAGTTTTGCACATTGGTTGCTTGTTCCGTCGGGTTTTGATTTTCCTCACCATGCTTCTGTTGAGATCGTCGTGTAAACAATGCATGGATTTCCAAATGTTGACCTCGTTTTCGGATATTAGCCATACACCATTCTTGGTAATCTCATTCCCTATTTCATTGTTCTCGTTTGTGGCCTGGTACCCAGTAGAAGTGAAGTTGATTGCTTCTGCCCTGCTTCCCAAGACATTTCTGGCCGACACGAGGTTACTGGTTTAATTCTTGCTCGGCTGTCTATGTAGATGTTGACTCTGAAATTGCCTGCAGGTGCACTAAAGGGCAGCTTACGCAACTAACAAAGTAGTTCGCACGCATTTAAATTGGTTATTTCGACTTGAAAACCGAAGAAACTCCTGGGTTGAATATGAGGCAAGTACAAGAAAGGCGCGGAGAACAGTCATGTTAAGACATTTAATAGCAGCCGTATATATTCAAGACCAAGGAAAGTGCGTGCTATAAGAATTAAAACCACGAGACTTTGAAAGCCGAGGTTTTATGTCAGAAATGCTGCTAGAACCCAACGTTTTCTCATTGGATTGTGACTAGTGATAAATAAAGAATCCATTACGATAATCCTAATCGTAAAAATTCATGTTCGAAACGCAACCAACCGACGGTTAGCCAACTGCAAAGCCGAATAACCATGGCGCCAAGGTTTTGTTTGTGATGGGAATAAAGGGAACGGTCTCTATGCTGCTGAACTTTACATCCCCACAAATCTAATACTACCCAGCCGTGAAGTTGAGCAAAACCAAAAGCAGAAAAAGAACCCGAGATAATACAAGCCGCAGAGCTAAATGTAGAAGATAAAATATATTGTTGTTAACTCGGCTATAACCACGAAAGCGATGTCTACGTCAGCAAAGAAGAAAAAGAAGTCCTCCTAAAAACAGTTCAACAACTTAGTGGATTCAATAATTTTTACGTCAAAAAATTGATCACACTAGAAGATAGTTCATGTTAGTGCTTAGCTTGATGCCAGAGTAAGAGTAAGAAGCGACACGAAGATTGTAGCGATAATAACGGGTGATTTTTTAAGAGCTTGATAACTTTTTAAAAAAAAAAAACGCATAAAATTTGCAAAATCTCATCGGTTCTTTATTTGAAACGTTAGATTGGTTCATGACATTTACTTTTTGAAGATAATTTCATTTAAATGTTGACCGCGGCTGCGTCTTAGGTGGTCCATTCGGAAAGTCCAATTTTGGGCAACTTTTTCGAGCATTTCGGCCGGAATAGCCCGAATTTCTTCGGAAATGTTGTCTTCCAAAGCTGGAATAGTTGCTGGCTTATTTCTGTAGACTTTAGACTTGACGTAGCCCCACAAAAAATAGTCTAAAGGCGTTAAATCGCATGATCTTGGTGGCCAACTTACGGGTCCATTTCTTGAGATGAATTGTTGTCCGAAGTTTTCCCTCAAAATGGCCATAGAATCGCGAGCTGTGTGGCATGTAGCGCCATCTTGTTGAAACCACATGTCAACCAAGTTCAGTTCTTCCATTTTTGGCAACAAAAAGTTTGTTAGCATCGAACGATAGCGATCGCCATTCACCGTAACGTTGCGTCCAACAGCATCTTTGAAAAAATACGGTCCAATGATTCCACCAGCGTACAAACCACACCAAACAGTGCATTTTTCGGGATGCATGGGCAGTTCTTGAACGGCTTCTGGTTGCTCTTCACCCCAAATGCGGCAATTTTGCTTATTTACGTAGCCATTCAACCAGAAATGAGCCTCATCGCTCATCGGACACGGACGCGAAACACATTTCGAACCGAACACTGATTTTGGTAATAAAATTCAATGATTTGCAAGCGTTGCTCGTTAGTAAGTCTATTCATGATGAAATGTCAAAGCATACTGAGCATCTTTCTCTTTGACACCATGTCTGACATCCCACGTGATCTGTCAAATACTACTGCATGAAAATCCTAACCTCAAAAAAATCACCCTATAGTTCTAGTGAAGATCGGCACTACAGGATGTCAGAGTGAAAGCGGCAAAGCCATGCAAACTATTGCATGACCCTTTGAGATGAAGAGTTTAATATTTCGAAAGATGAGACTAATATTGCATGGAATATATTTAGCTTTACTATTGATGGCTTTAACTTCGGTGTACTCGTTTTAGGTCAGGAGTCAATAGATTGTTTTCAACTTCTCAGGAACCAGAGAACTTGAATAGACCAGATATTCAGTTATTCTTATCAACCAATTAGTCTCGAAATATTTTTTTACACAGGCTTTTGCCGGTGTTCGAAACAAACAGCTTATTCCGAAACATCAGTTTTTCTTCAGAAAATGACACACTTGAACAATATAATATAACACTTTATAACTGATGCTATGGAACATTATAAATATTGATCTGTTGTGTTGCTTGATGTTCACCAAAGTATTTACCAAAGTCTGGTATCTAGGCCTATTATTCAAATTAAAGGAAAATTTACCAATGCCTTATTATTTGCTGCTTAAGTCTTACTTGCACAATCGGATGTTCTACGTTAGCTGTCGTGATGCTATGTCTGATTTGAGACCTGTTCGTGCTGGCGTGTTCCAAGGTAGTGTACGCGCGCCTCTGTTTTACATTCCTTATACAGCAGACCTCCCAGTGATCAACTCTGACTCCACAATGACGGCAGCCTCTGCTGATGATATTGCACTGCAAGAGTACAAGAGAAGAAAACAGCCCTAAAGTCGTATGTGATAGATCACTGTTGACAATAGTAGTTTGGTCAAAGTTTGAGTGAGCATCGAGTTCTTAAGATATAGCATAGGATCTTTCTATTCAACAAGCATATATTTTGGCTGAGATGGAAGTGCGAATGAAAAGCTATTTTCCTCCAGTATAACATCTTAAAGGCCCTCATCAAACTTGTGTTACAATAATTGCATATCTTCTCAAGAATTAGACAAAGTTTTCATTTCATAATTCATTCGTTGGTTTGTTCATTTCACCATATTTTATACTCATATAAGGGCGCTTAATCACAGAGTATAAAAAATATACATATAATACCTTGGTATAACAATGATAACTTTTTCTTGAAACCAATGTAGACATACTCAGCTTTTAATCATCCTTCATTAACAGAGTTACGTTTCGTCATCACTGACATAGAACTCATACTTTCATCCTCCATATTCACTAGTTAAAAAAGCTAATTAAAAATTTTAATTGTAATTTACAAAATTTTACATTTTCTTCTACTACATAATTGGCCACAAAAGCTTCAAAGCCCACAATGCAACTAGCAGTCTTTAAAAAATTCATGATAAGCTGAAAGTTTACCCTCAACATAGCAGGAACAGCCACGACGTGCAACAATCTAGCCACAAACAATCACACAACTTTTATGCGCCAAAATAACAACAGCAACAATGGGGACTCCATAAAAACAAACAATGTAAACTTCACAGCAAAGTACAAACTTTCCTATACGAAATTTACAAAATTGAGTTCAACTGGTGTAAGCTACCAACATGGCTCTATATAAGCTGAAGCTTTGGGTGTGAACATTTGCTGTTAGAATACCACATCGCTTAACGCGAGTATCCAGCTTTCGACCTATGCATTTTCTTTGTTGGCCGCAGTCGAAATCTCATTTGTTGTAAGAGTTGTCAACAGAGTCATACTAGTGAGATGAGCTTCTATTTTACGCTTAATTATTCTTAAAGAATTATTTGTTGTGTGCGAATGACTATAGCCAATACCTGAACCATCTTTAATCATATTTCATAATATGTCTCCAACACAAACGGGAATTTCAATATTAGACTGTCTTTCTCTATAAGTCTGCGCATCAGAGAATTCTGAATTTTTTGCAAAAATGTTTAAATAATAGAATCTTACGTCTTTCTTTTTGGTTTGCATAAATCCGCCGCCGTTTTGCTACTGAACAGATTCTGTTTTTCTAAAATAATAGAATATATAATTTTTTCTGCTCCAAAAGTATTTAGAAGATTTGAGTTCAACACGAATTTCGATTGGAAAGAAATATGGAACAAGATTTCTCCTTTTAAAAAGTTCAATCAGAATGACTTTACCATAATTTTTTTTAAATACACCGCTTTTACACCCCTCAGGTCATAGTCTACATATATATAGGATGATCCGTTTCGAGGTTGACTAGTGTTTAAAGAAAAAGCACAGAAACTTCAAATTTAATGGGAAATGTTTATTATCATTAGAAAGCACATTATCCGACATTTGTTTTTTGAAGATTATCTCTTTTAAATATTGCCCGTAGCTACGTGTCAAATGGTTCATCCGTTGAATCCAATTTACGATGACACGTTCGAGCATTTCGACTGGTAACTGGCGAATGACAAGCGTAATCTTTTGCTCCAAGGCCCGAATCGAAACGAGATTATGCGCTTA